>VXBW01004783.1:274201-316287 GCA_013400375.1 Thinocorus orbignyianus
AAGCTACCCCCGAACCGGCCCGGCGGGAGGTGGCCCTTGTCCCGCGGCTGCCGGGGCGGGGAGGAGCGGGAGGCTGCCAGCCGCCGCTCTCTTCTCTGCATTTTTCCTTTTCTATACTTTTTTTTTAATTACTATTATTTTTTTTAATTATTTTTACACAAAGAGCGCCCTTCTCGCAGACAAAGCATCCCATGGCATTGTCACCAGCGCTACTCCTCCCTGGCCCCGGACCGTGGCTTTGCCCCTCCGCGGCCGCTTTCCCCCTCCCCGGGAAGGTGGCAAGGGCTCAGACTTCGGACCCGGTGTCACCCAGACTGGATTTTGGGGAATCTGGGCTCGGCAACAAGCTCCTGCTGGAAGAAACCCAAGGGAGCGTGGCCTGGCAGGTGCCTGGGAGACCCGAGATCTCTCTGCTTTTCTGTCTTCTCCCAGAAGAGCAGTCCCGGTGCCGGGCAGCCCCGCTCACAGCTGGAGGACAAAGTACCGCCGGGGGATCAGCAGGAGAAATGAGCAGGGCAACGTTTTCTCCTGATTTGGGTTTCATTGCACTGAAAACGGTTGCTTTTCTCCTGCAGGCAAACCGGTACATGACTCAAATACATCTCTGCTCTCCTCCAGTTCTGTTAATGAAAGGATCCAGCAGCATGCGGGCTCACTAGGCATTTTCATATAACCCCTGCTGAAGACCTAGTAAGATCCTCTGTACTGCAAAATACCGTTGGCGTTGTGGGGGCAGAGTAGCAGGGAAAAAGAGATTTTTGGGCCATCTGTGTTTCACAGAAGTCCCGCAGTGCTAACCCTGCACTGGGAGCAGCGGACATGGACCAAATAGTCTCTGCAGCCCTGCTCTCCCAGGTTTTCCCTGTTATAAGACCTCCTACCTTCCTATACCACAAAGCAGGGTGGCAGCCACTGGGCAACACAGCTTTGGAGCCCACCACCTAGGCACAGGATGCTGGGGAATCAGATTCCATCACAGCAGCCCCCAGGAAGGCCTCTAGAAAAGGCTGGTTCATGCAAAAGCGCAGAGAGCTGCACCCCTTCTGCACCAGTGTGCCCAATACAGCGTGTCACAGTCACGCACGCAATTTTCCCTTACTCCAGTCCACTCTGCGATTTTCCAGTATCTGAGCTGATGTGCAAAGTGAATAGGTTTTTAACTGGAAAACTGGTACAGGTTTTGAATATATGCAGCCAGTTGGTGACATATCTCCACTCAACAGCCTGGTTTAAACTAATAACGTGATGTAGTTCATGCTGCCACCTACGTCTTCTGATTCAGGTTTCTTGTGTACTGCAGCTTCATGTTCGCAGGCGTCCTGCGCTGGAGGCAGTGAGCATTTTGTGAGACTCCACCGGGGACCACAAACACAGGTGGCTCTGGCCACACTGGGGAATGGAGTGCAATGTTTCTCACCTGCGCAGCCACTTGTTCAGTTGCAGTGAGGATGCCTCGGCACAGATTAGGAACCAGCAGTCACATTGGTGAAATGAAGTAGCGGCTGGAGCCTCATCTGTGCTGAGGATCCTGCCAGCACAGCTGTACCACTGACAGCAGTGGAATATTTTGCTCAAGTTCTCTAGAGGAATCAAAGCCTGTATTTTCTGTCTCTGGCTCTCGCTTGTTCTGTTGCTCCTGGCTCATTAAAAGAAAAGTCAGCCACACAAAGCACATCGTTGCTCTCTCTGCCTAAAAAAAAAAAATGTTTGGGGTAAAAAACCAACAGCCAAAGCTGTTTTGAGGGCAGAGGCATGTAAACAGTACCTGGAACTCAGTGGAATAATAATAATGATAATTAATCCTTTTGTGTCATAAATATGTACATTGCTGTCTGCTGTTTCATTATGAGACAGCACAACTTCTGAGAATGTGCCTGATGAATATTTGGGGGAACTCTGCCTCCAGCTGCCACAGTGTACGGCAGTGCTGATGCCTCTGGCTCCTCTGGCTCGCTTATGTAACCCAAATCACAAGCTGGAGCCCAAATTACAAAGCATAAGCATGTATATAATATTAAGTGTATAAATGGTTCCTGAAATTACTAGCCTTTTCCTGTAAGCCTGGCTTTAATCTATTAGTATTTTGACTTCTGCAGTTCTATTGATTTCAGAGTGCGCTAGTGCCATTCATAGTGTAATCAAGCCTAACCCCTTAAAAACCTAAAAATGGTGACTAAGACAGGCCAAAATCACGCCAGTTGCAAGTAGGTGTAGTTCAAAGGATTCGTATATACCAGATCTCGAGCGTGTGCGGTACTAAGATACTACAGAAAGCAGAAGATAGTGTTCCTGTGGCTGCCTTTGCACCACAGGATTTGGCACCCCAGCCCACGTACAGGTCAGTGATCTGACAGCCTTTGTGTTTTCCCTCTTTCTTAGAGACTATTTTTGCCATTAACATGCTGAGCTGCTTTCTGGAGTTTTAAGGTGTCGGGTGCTGATACAGTGAGCGCCTCTTGTATCTGTTTAATCCAATAACATAACTCTTTTTTAATCTCCACGTCTGGGTCACAGGGTTTAAAAAAGACACTGGGCCAAATCCCTGGCTTGGCTACAACATGTGGAAATCTACCGAGAAGACATGAAAGTCAGAAGAGATTCGCTGTACTTGCACCCTGTGAAAGAGGTCTCAAGGGGCAGGGATGTGCCTAATTTCGCAGATGGATGCATATTAACACAAGTGTATGGCAGAGTTAGGTCAGATTTCTATCAGGTGAGGTAGATGGATCTAAAATATACTCATCAGCAAATTCTCATTCACTGTGAAATCAAAACTGATTTAATATTTCTTGCCTTTTCTGGAGAAAAACTTGTTTCTTTTCAATGTGTGACTGCTAAAAGGAACATGATGTTTCACCAAGATGGAATCAGGGCAAGAACAAGGAGAAGGTCTTGCAGGGATTAGGAAGATTTTACATATAAACAAAACATAAAAAGCAAAATTTATCCAGGGACAAAGTCCAGCAGGAATCTAGGGCACAAGTGGACAGTGCTGTCTGTAAAGAAGCGTATAAGCAAGAAGGACAAAAAGATGGTCTGAATAAGTCCATCGTATTAACGACTCGCCAAACACAAATTTCCTACACAAAGCTATACAGGGGCAACCTTTGGGGACCCCCTGTATGGCAAAGGATCCTGAGCTTAAAAAAAGGAGGCAGATTTTTTGAGGGATTTGCACATCATGCAGTGACTCTGGATTGTAGATTTTAAGCGTTACTAAACCAGGGAACAGAATTGTTGCTATTGCTATTACATACCAGGACATCTCACTAATCCACACAATCCACTAAGTTGCTGCAGTTTTAGTCTGTGTTTTTTTAGATGAAATTATGGCCTGGACAGTTAATTTTTCTTAGTTTATCCATTTAAATCATGTATAAATAAGATATCAAACAGAAAACAAAACACACCCTGTGTTTTTGCTACACTCCCCGTCATGTGAGCCTGCTGGTGATGGAGCCCTGCACCCAGTTTACAAAACAAACACAAACACAACTAAAAAGCACAGGTATTCTTGATAAGTAGCTCAACTGGCTTCAAATTCCATGAAGAATGTAATTTTAATGTTACAAGTGGCCTATTTTGCTTATATTTGAGACTGCCTAGCCATTCCGGGATTCCACTGGTCCTTTCTTTACATCAAGTTAATTACAAATTAACTTCCAGCATTTAGTGTATCTGAAAGGCTGGAGTGGGTACTGTCCTGACACCAGTCCAATTTATAAATGTCTTTTCCTTTACAGGGGCTGATTCCTAAAGTGAGGGGCAAGCACAGGGGAACCAAACAGCCTGGAACCAAAGTGGTCACGCTGGCTTTTGGAAGTGTGTCCAAAGTTAATTGACAGTCAGCCTACCTGTAAATAAAACTCTCATATATCCAGAGGTTTTCACTGGGATTTTCCAGAGTTCCTGAGCAATTTAAAGTCCTTGAAAGGAATGTACTGTAGAATGAAAAATATAGGTATTATTAAAGAATGTCTCCAAACTGAGAGTCAGTCAGTTTCATAAAAATGAGCTGAAAACCAATAACAGGTACTCTGTCTCCCGCTGGATGCTGTATGAACCGTATGTTTTGCATTTCTGAAGTCACGTCTAAACCAATGTTGTTTTTTTTTCCCTGTTGCTGTTGGGAAAAACAGTAGAAGAACTATGCATAAATGAGGTTAAAATAATCTAATTTAAAAAATAAACAGTGTTGCCTTCATCTTCAATTCATATGCAGTCATTTGGGATTGAAAATTTAAAAAAATAGATAGAAATACAGAAAGGATTTTGAAGAACGACTGTTTCCCTTTAAGATTAATGATAAACATACTTGTGTGTTCAAGGGAGAATAGATCCAGCGTTATGTAACAGGATAAAGAAACAAAATCCCTTTTCCTTAAATTAAAATAACCAGTACGTGTGTGGATTTTAGTTAATCACCGAAAATTCAGGAAACCCATTTTCTTTCACAACTGCGTTCCACATGCTAAAATTGGTGTCTTCTAGCTTTTAAATAGAATCACAACAATTAAAGACAAAAAAGATTTGTTTGTTCTGTTCAACCACACTTTGCCAACAGAGGTTTGTTCCCTGAGGAAAATTCTGCAGCACTTGCCTTGTGCAAAAAATCCAAAGTTGTGCTCATTGTTTTATTTTATGTGGCATTAGTAAATTCAGTTATTGCACTTGTCAGTTTGTGGGTTTTTTTTTTCCCCTTTTAAATCTGCTTACCTAGTACTAGATGTACAGTAATTTATCTCTTTTAATAATTTTTTGCCTGAACTAAATATTACATAACAGTTCTTACCAAATCTTGCATTGCCTGCCTAAATTTGCCAAAAATAGGACAAGATCAACAGGTAATGTATTTTTTTTTAAATGTTGGCATCGTTCTTTGCAGGCTAAATCATGTAAAATTTGCAAAGAAACCACAAAAGAAAATAATTTTCTACTACATAACCTGTGTTTTCCACTTCTGTATTTAACAAGAGCACTCATCCCAGAACTTCTGCATCAGAATTTGATGCATACAGTTCCTCTTTATCACATGAATTCAATTTTCCAAAAGGCAAATGATACTATTAATAACCAAGATACCAGCCCTGAAAAGGCTAAGTCTCTGAATGTACTTGCTGAAAAAAAAAAAAAAAAAAAAAAGTCATCTTGTTGGATCTAATTCTGGAGTCATTATTTGACACAGTGCAGAACAGTTTGAGATTTGCATAGAAAGGCAGCGCTGAGTTAAGGTGATACTCACTCTTGTGTGAAAGCAGCACGTATGTGCTCCACTGAGCTACTGGGAGCTTTGTCTGCAGACCAAAGTAAATCCTGCTTATGTTGGCATGTCCTTGTACGTGTCCACACTTAACGTTTTCAGTCCTGAAAGTAAAGCTTTGGGTCTGGACAGTTCAAGTGACTCCTCAGTGGAGCGAGTCCCTTGTTAGTGCTACTCCAGGAGCACAAGGTGTGCTTGGAGATGATGCACATTTTGAACATGCCTCTTTCCCTGCTAATAACATGCCCACTCCAGCTAAATACTCTGCTACTTTGTGGCCTGCAGAGAGATTTCCATGGCCTCACAAGCAGAACAGCTCCTGCAAAGCTGATATGGTTGCACAGATGCTCCAAAGGTGATCTGAAAGCTGGGAAGCCATAGGAGATGTAGGCTAGGAGGTGGGCAAGAAGATGTGGCAGACCCACTCTGAGAGCGGTAAAAGGTCAGCAGGGTCTGAGGCTGCCGTGCAGAACCACTTCCATTCCTATTTGGAGCTGGTCACCGAGCTGGGCAGGCTTGATCTGACCACATCCCAGGTGACAGTGGACATCACAGTGGAAAATAGTCCAGAAATTTATGGTGGTGAGCTCACTGATGCAGTTTAGCACTCTCGACTTACGTTACGGATCCAGACAAGTCGATGGATTAAACTCACTGAAGAGGAAGAAGAGTGATCACTCGAGTGAATTCATACATGCTCATATTTCTTTTTATTTGCTTATGGGTCCCTCTGCTCCCATCCCTCTCAAAGTGATGGTGAAACACTTATGAATAGTGTATAAAAATGATTTTAAAGTACCTAGTTTATTCTGAGAAAATACATTGGCAGGTGTAGGCAAACACTAAGAGAAAATACTGCAAGAAACAAAACCATTTCCAAATGCATGCTTTTACCACTTCAGACAGGTAGAGTTTCTAGCTAGGTGAATTAATGCACTGCAAGCAGAGAGGGCATCAAATGCCTGAGCGTCCAGAAAAAATAGAAATTTTCAAATCAACCCTGCAAGCTATCCAGTAACTGCTCATCCAGTTACATGATTTTAATTAACAAAAACTGGAAAGCAAACATGTAATATAAACTAAAAAAAAAAGCCAGTGCTTCGGTTTTCCAGACTACCAGTTCAAATGCAAAACAAATTGCTTACATCTGGTAGCTGGGTAGCTCTTTGGGAGCTTGGCTTTTCACCGGCAGAGCAGCATCCACTGTACTACCCCATTAGGGTGGCTTTGGGCACGTCCATGCCCGCCATCCTCTGGCACAGCCTGAGCGCAAACGCTGCCAGCATTGCCCGCGTGCTCCGAGGAGGATGCCTTGGCTTTCTCCTCCATGGTGGCACGTTGCTCTGGAGGGAGGGCAGCAACGTCAGCGAGGAGAGGCCAGCAGCTCGCAGGCCTGGGTGACCTTGAGCCTCCCTAAGCAGTTACCTTTTCTGGGCCTTTGGCATGCTCTCAAGTGGTCTTTCAGCCAGAACCTCTGCTGCCTAAAATAAATTCAGCAACATTCACTGCAACATCCCTGCACTTCCCTTTTGGGATACCTGACTCTTATCTCCCAACCTGGGCAGATGCAGGTTTTGGAAAGTTTACCCGGGTGCTTCCTGGGTAGCGAGCTCCTGACCTGGCCCAAGGCCAGGGTGACTCACTTGCTCTTGTTATGAGGAAAGGCAAAGTTCTGGGGACTTTTCCTGCTTGTTGCTCTATGCTAATGGTGTGCGTAGCTGCTGTGTTCTTAACAGAATCACGGAATTTTCATAATTGGAAGGGACCTCTGAGATCATCAAGTCCAACCATATGCACACACACAAAAAAAAAACCCAAATCAAAACCAACCAAGCAAAAAAACAACCCACAAAAAAATTAACCCCACAAAACAAATCACCCAACTCAACAATCTCGGCCACTAGAGCATACCCTGAAGTGCCACATCTACATGTTTCTTAAATACCTCCAGGGATGGTGACTCCACCACCTCCCCGGGCAGGCTGTTCCAGTGCCTGANCCCTTTAGAAGGATCCTTGACAACAGCGGTATTTTTACAAGTCATTTCCCCCCTACCTCCTGAAAGACTGACCCGTTTTGAAAGAAGAGAAGCTGGACCAAGGGGTTTTACTTCTTGGACCCTTTCAAAGCTTTCAGCGTGGGACCTGTGGCAGGAGGGGATGGTGGCGAGGCACAGAGCTGCAAGGTGGCACAGTCCCAGAAACCCACGGCTCTGGAGCAAGTAAACACAAATTCTGAGGAGAAAAAAAAATGCCCAAACACCTATGCACTGGCAGCTGCACCCTGCCTGGCCAATGCATGTTGCATTCCCAGCCTTCCTCTTGAAGGCCCAGCATGTCGCCGTTGAGTCTCTCCTCTGTGTAAGCCCAGCCAGGAATTAGGACAGGACTGATGGATGGTGACCAGGGATTCCGAAGCAGCCACCACTTTGTGTTTGGCTCCTTACTGGTTTTAAAAATACTTCCCTTTCTGAAAATTGTTAGTTAGCTACTGTTCCTTACTAAAAAAAAAAAAAAAAAAAGACATCTGATCTATCTGATCTTCGCTTCACATGTGGTTAATAAAAATTGCTGGCAGTTTATTTAAAATGCCAATCTAAGCAAAGCAGCATGTAATCACAAAGCTGCGTTAACATAAAGCAATTCACTACATGAGCTTGTAAGGCCTCCCTCAAGCCTCCTGGGACTCTGAGTTACCTGAGGCCCAGGATTGTGGGGAGCACGGTAGCCCCTTGGTCCTGCAGCTATTTTGTCAAACACAACACAGTGGGGGTCATTGCCTCCCTGAGACCCACCAACACAGGAGAAGACACCAGGATCCTTCCAGTCTGGCATCTACACACTCAGCTAGGACTATCCCTGGAACAGGCATGTTTTCCCTGCCAGGTACCCAGTCCTGCTCCTGTGAATCAAGAAAGTGAAGCACTGGATGGGTCCAGCATTTGGCCATGTGGCCTTACCCTGCCCAGGAGGCACCTCCAGCCTGGCGTTCCCTGCAGAGAGTGGCTGCTACCTGTCTCAATTCCACTTTGTTGTCTCTACATGGAAGGATGTGAAGAGACTGGTGGAAATGGACTCGGCACGAAGCACGAGAAATACAGCTTAGCATCTCTAAATCTGTTTGGCCAATGCTGGTCAGCTCTGATTCGTATTTAAGCCCAATTGTCTTGCTTGATGATTGTTAAATGGGCCACAAATGGTTAATATTTTGTGCATGGTTGATCACAGGCTGCCTGTAGCACTGCACAATTTTCTCTTACTGTCCGTGACACCCAAAGATTTGAAGTTCTCTTACTTTTATTCCTTCATGTTTGCCTGTCAGGCTTGTTAATTTCATGGAGACAAGTGTGAAAACTTGTCATTGGGCACATTTCCTTGGGAAACACATTCCAGTGACCTGTGGAGCAGTCACAGCAGACTGAGGATGCCCTTGGTGATCACAAAGTTGCCCTTGGTCTCCCCTGGTAGAGAGGACACAGGTGGTGGTGGGGGCTGATGGAGGAGCTGCAAGGCCAGGCTGGGTTGTAGCGGTAACTAGGTGTCATCCGGAGCAGCAAGGTCCTGGGGTTGCCCAATGACAGATTAATCATGGGGCAGAGGCACACAGTGGAGTGTGTGGTGGGCCCCTGGGAGATTTTCCATCCAATGCCCCAAGAGGTCCTCTGAAGCTGTGCAGAGGCTGGGATGGTGTTTATGGAGGCACACTCACTGCCTGCTGGAGCTCAGGGCACAGACACCACCTCCAGCCAGAGCAGCGGACACTGCCGCACACCCACTCTACTTGGCTTAAACTCAGGTTTTCCCCTCAAGCTGAATTTGTGCCACCCTGGAGCTCCTGGCAGCTTTGCAAATGTTGCTGCCTGAATTTCACTTCCCTACTGGAAGACTAAGCTCCCAGTTCTCCCAGTAAGATACAGTTTAGAATCCAGGTAATGTTTCTGCCGTTCTCCACCAGCATCACAGCTGTTTTCTCCAAACATGAAGATATTTTTGCAAGAGCAAAAGCATGAATTATTTCATGCTTGCCTCGGGATGAATTTTCAAGGGTACTGCGGAGACTGTTTCCACAACAAAATGGGAGCTCTTCTCCTGCTGAACTGTTCACGTTACTTTCATGAATACTAGAAAAGGGGCTGACTTTTTAAAAATGTCAGCAGGTACCTGGAATGGGAATCTGTTTCCATTAAATCCTTTGGAAGTTATTGTTGTTGATGATGTTATTGTCTAATCTGACTGAAAGTTCACATTGGCAGTTTTTATTAGACCTTGCTTTTAGGTATAGGCAATTAGCTTAACAAAACAGCAGATAGGATCTACTGCTGTGCCTGCAATGCCTGTTGCTCTGATTCTTACCTGGTGGGAAATGGCTTTGGAGGAGCACAGCCACATCTTTGTAGCTGTTTACATCACATTTCTGACAGAGCTCCACCCTGCTTTCCCCATTTGTACTTTGTTTGTCATGAATAAAGGTCATGGCATTGGCATTACAAAAAATATTGTTGCTGCAGAAGGAATTCAGCTGTCCCTTCTGGGTTATAAAAGAAATCACATGACAGGACAGTAATGCAGTGGAACGTTGGCAGGGCAGAAATCAGAGATGGAAGAGAAGTCTAGGACCCATGGGGATGCCTGCAGATCTCCAGGATCCCGCAAGTGCTGGACCACTGCATACTGCATAGTATAATACTTTGCACAACCTAGTTTTAAATGTACTCCAGCTGTTTTCAGAGGGTCTGTTTGTGGGTACCTGCCTCTCAGCCTAACGGGTCACACTGCTGGAAACTTGTTTCCTAATAGTCAAAGGGCATTTTCTTTGCATCAATGTCATACCATTAGTCCAACACCTTCCTGCAGCCGTTGTTGGGCCGGGGGATGTGGCTATGAAACACCTGCCCTGCTTTGGGGTGCTGCACATGACACAGAGTGGTGAGGGCACATAGGTTCCAGCAACTAGTTTAAGCCACTGGCTTCTGTGGAACTATGACCTGGTTGTATCCCAGCTACACTCTACACCTTTTTGGCCATGCTCTATCTAGATCAGAGGTTAAATGAATAGTAACTACATCCCTTGACTCCACTATAACGTAAACAAGCCCTTTCTCATGTCTCTGTATAAAAATCCACACTGACTCTCATGTTTGTGCTTGTGTCAGAATCCCCACTTGCCTTTTGGTTCAAAAGCCATTCTTCTAAACTTTTGTTAGGGGTGAGTCTCTCAAGCTCTATGATGTTTTCTCTTCCCTTCAGTCTGCTGATACTTTCTAGCAAGGTGGTATTTTAACAAGCTGCAATAGTCCACGAGTAAGTTAATCACCAATGCTTGCAGAATCACAGTCCCAAACGTATGGTCCATATTTTTATTACTTTTTTTGGCATATACCATACCAAAATCTGAATTGTTCTGAAAATGCGAGGGGAAACCAACAGAAGTTGCTGTATTATTGTTGCAGACAGGGACACATGACCTTCAACAAGCAAAAGCTCAATGTCAAAAGCACTGGCAACGCTTTTACCAGGAACACCTCTCCAGCAATCCCCAATTCACAGAATTCACCAGGAAGTGTATTAGAAAAGAAACTCCAGGTTAAGCAGATCTTGAACTTTCCTTCCCAGGATCACACCAATACAATAGAGTAGTAATTCAAATTCTACAGAAATAGTTGGAGATTTCATTAGTAAACAAGCCTAGATGTGAATTCCTTGTTTTTTTCTCAGCTAAAGTCTCATGGAAGACATGTTTGAAACTGAGAACTGCCTTACTACTTTTTACATGGCATTGTAGCATAGTCCCAGAAATCATAATTTAAGGAGTGCCAATATTCCTTGTTGCAAAGCTCTCAAGATTCATGTGGCAATAGCCAGTGATCAGATAAAACAGAAGCAACTAATAAAGTATTTCATCATTAGAAAAATTTCCAACACCGGAAGATTTTGCAAATCACCCAGTAGGTTTTGCACATCCTCTGGCATTTGAGATTTTGTCAGTAATGAAAGCTAAGCGTATGGCAAATACAAGTATAAGGCTTAAAACAATGTCACACAGGCTTAGTGTGACAGAAATAGTATTTTAAGGGAGTTAGTAAAATGTAAACAAAATTGCTTCTTTTCTTTATAAAGCAGTTTCCTCTTGATTATTAACAGAATAAAAGCAGAATAGAAGTTTCTTCAAAAATAAGTATTTTCAAATAAAAGACCATCACACTCTGATTTTCCTTTTGCATTGACTAAGAAGTGGTTTCAGTTACATCCCCATTTAAGGTTTCCACACCTCCTAGTACTTTGCATCGTATTTCCTCCATGAAGTTTCACAACTTCTGCTAACCATGTAGGTCAGGGAGGCCTGCAGAGCACATCTGTGCTCTATAGGAAGCGGTTTTGGTGTTGCTCTGGCAACCTTAAATCAGTACTGAGTAAGCAGAGGTGCTGCTCAGCAGAGAAGTAACAACAAACTCTTGTCTCTACATCCTCATAATTCTTAAGAATGGAGGCAGCAGTTGCGACCATGAACGCTAATACCCTCCAAAGAAACTGCAATTCTGTCTCTTTTATTCCTCTCCCACATTTTAATTTGGTAAAATTTCTGGTTCTGGTGCCAATGGCTGCAGTGCACTCTCAGTGACTGAAGAACTGTTCTTTCCTTTGCTCTTAGTGTCCCCAAATATGAATAAGGAGTGGACACAAATCCTTTGAGACTCTGTGGTAATGTAAAGAGAGAAGGATGTCACCCACTGGAGAATCCAGGTCCTCTCCTTTACCATACTCCAGACTCCTGTTGTTTTTTTGGTTTGGGTGTTTTTGGTTTTTTTTTATTTATTTATTTTTAACATGAATCTCCTTTAATTCCCAAATCATCTGACAAAAATTCCTAAAGAAACACAAGGTATCCTTGCTGCTTGGGCTGGACAAAGGGTCAAGCTCTGAACAGAGAAGTGTGCTTAGAACAAAGAGGTTTTGAACACAAAATCAAATCATGGCAATTCACGCTGACAAACACTTCATCTGCCTGCTGCCGTTTACATTTTTCAAATACACATGGAGTACTGTCGAGGACCTTGGCTACCTTTGTCTGTCACTAAGCCAAGCCTGTTTAAGCTTTCTTCAAAACTAGTCCCTGCTGCCACTCAGGTATTTCTTGCTGTTGCCATTAATCTGTCAATTATTTCGGAGTCTTCAAGCATCCTTCTGGTACCAAACTGAACACAATATTTCAGGCAGTTGTACACGGACATTGAAAGAAAAAAACTCCATCCTCCATAACTTTTACACAGTCAACCTTGTTTGAGGTCTACACAAGAAAGGCCTTGCCATGTCTGGTGGGTTTTGGTTCTTTTTTTCCTCCTTGGTTTTGATTCTTTCCAGTTTTCTGGATAGATTTCACACAGCTTGCCACCACAGCTCTAGTGGACAATAAAAAAATGTATGGGAACTCCTCCAAAGTACGTGTTTGCAAGGAGTGCTATGCCAGGAACATCATTACCAGAGTCCCAGTAACTAATCCAGAACTGATGCCATAACTTTTATGTGTACCAGGGGCACTGAAACCCATGCTGAAATACTTGGCAAGTCTGCCCTTAAATTAGGATATATTCTATTGATATTGGCTACAATTGACCACAACATTCCTTGGGTTTGAGGTAGTATTTCTGAAGGGGGAGGGTTTGCGATGCCAGTTCTTGTCATGTTTTCCTGTCTCACCCTATCTCCGAGCCCAGCTAATCTGATGATATCCAACTGCCCTAATGAGCTGCATCTACTTCTAGACTGAAGCGCTGACAGCTGCCTGTCCTATTGCCAACAAAAACTTCTGAGACGACTGTATCTCATTCCTGCAAGTACGCAAATTGCTTAGTTTCCAGCCCAAATATGAGACATAATGATACTTCTTTTCATTGATCCAGGTCTAAAAAAAGGTGTGTCAAGAATGTACTCAATTATTTTCTCATGTGCAGTTTAATCCCTCAGCTGGAAATGAAGTTTCTGTGTACTGGTTACAGAGGAGAACTCAAGGGCTCGTGTCCCTTACAGCGGAGGTACAGTCACACGGGCTAAGGTCAGTGAGAAGGACATGTTCCTTCAACTAATGCTGGCATGTGTTTACTTAGATTTTTATACATTGCAAATTCTCCCATTTGCTGCACTTGGATTCAGAGCCCATGGCAAGAGCTTCAGCTTGTTCTTACTCAGGTAGGATTTTACACCCTTAAATCTTCACCAAGACCCAGCCCATCTCATGCACGTGGGATTCACTTTCTTCCCCACAGATAAAGCCCAAAGCTGATGGACCTGAACGCTCATCAGGTTTTCCTTCCCCTGGACTGCAGATCCAGGGCGCTGACACTGAGTAATAGGTGAGCAGATAAGAGGAGGCTCCCAACAAGCCATTAAAAACTAGTCACAGCCTTCTAGAGAGAAAGCTATCTGAAACAGAGAATGAATTTGCAGGATATATTTTGTCTTGGGGGACTTCAGTGACCACGGGAACAGTATACAACAATCCCCAGATAAAGATGGAGAAGAGATGCACAGAAACACTGATCTTGATCCAAATGTGGTCAGAATAAATAGAAGCAACACCTCCACTGACAGCCAATCAGGGCAACTCACCTCCAGGCAGAAATAATAGTTTTCCTTGTCAAAAGAAAAATCCATGTCTACCCTCTGCCCCTCATAACTTTTATGACTTGCCAGATTCCAGGAATCATGGAAAACACTACTGAGCCAGGGGCCAAGGAGCAGAAAAACTAGGGGAAGCACATCTAGTCCTGGAAGACTCTTGTAGCAGTCCAGGTCACCGTCACAGCCGCTCCCATGCCAGTCTTTCCCACTCTATTTTCACAGCTGAAGGTAGGACCTGTTTCTCCAATTCAACTTTTCCTCAGTAAGTTCTTCACACACATACAAGCATAAAAACTCAAGACTCTTGTTAAGATCAGGCTGGGAAGAAAGAAAGACAGAGTTTGTTATTGTTCTGTTTTTTTCATTTTTTTTTTCTTCTTAATTCTTGGGATGTGCTCAAACATTACGATGGTGGAGACCATATAAGTAGCTAGATTAGAGCAACAGACATAACAGTGGTATTGGATACAGAAATAGCAGTCATTGCCAGTTCCATGGAAAGAGAGGACAAATGAATAAACATTGATGATAACATCTGAAACCACCAGGCTTGGAAAAGCCTCTTTATTTTAGGAATAATCCACTGAAAGATGCCAGGGCTAGGTCTGACCAGCTCTGACTTTTTCTCAGGAGTATAATTCTCATTGAGGAAGAAAAGGATGTTGAGGATGAATAAATCCAGGAACCTTCTATGCAATCATCTTTTAGTCACTAAGCTCTAGGGACAAATACAAGGGTTTGTTTGCTTGGTAGGGCTTATTTTTGGTTTTATTTTAAATTTGTAGCTTTTCCTAAGCATTTTTTTCCAGATGTTTTTTATGTCAAAAAATTGCATGCAATCCCAGAATGACATACAAATTGAATGCAAAGGCAAAAAATCCAAATAGTTCCATCTCTCAATATCTCTTAAATACAGGATAGTGTCATCTCTACTGGTCTTCCTCCCCTGTTAGCAGATCTAACTGCCTATCAAGAATAAGGCAAGGAAGAATCCAGAAGAAAATGGCAAGCACATTGACTGAATGTCAGTGCAACTACACTATAAGTCCTATCCCAGCATGCGGGGCTGGAAAGGTATTTTCAGTGATATTATTTAGGAAGATGTTTCTGATGCAACACAGGCTGTGCCATTCCAGGGAGGAAGGAATTGGCTTCTTTAGGATTACTGAAAACTTACTAAATAAGAAGCTTTCTGCATTTCTTCACAGCTGGGGGCTGAAAGAACAGAAACTCTCTGATTTGACCTGAATTCTTTACATTATAGCTGGTGTGTGCAAAATGCATCTGTATTCTGTAAAGTTCAAGATACTGTATATCTCTGTCTGCCTCAGCAATATTTTGAGCTTTACATTGAGCTGAGTGCTCAAATCCTGGAAGGTGGCATTGGGAGGCCAATCCCTTGGGACATCCTTGGTGTCAAATTCTTTGAGAATACTTGAGTAGACTATGTAAGGGGATCGCTTAATATGTTGCAGGGAGGTGACATTTACCTTCTATAGGGCACCAGGAAGACCATACATTAAAAAAACTGTACCCAATTTTGTTTTCCTCAGCAGAAGGGTAGCACTAAAGAAATAAATCCAAGCAGGACTACAATGCAGTTTTAAGTGGCTTGAGATACCGAGCCAAAATGAAGATGCCTAAAATACACATTTAGGATGAAATGCTGGTACCACGAAAATCAGCAAGAAAATCTCCTAGAGACTGCATTGGGACTGTATCCATACAGTTTATCCAGACAAAGACAGTATAAACACCAGAGGCTCAATTGTCCCTGAGCTAACAGTGCTCAGTTGTTTAAGTGCAGGAAATGGCCCACCCTTTTCCCACCTTTGTACACCCAGGCAGGGGTCAGACACAGTGTGGCTACCACAAGGGCAAGGCAGATCCAAGCGAATGTCTGGCATAGGGTGACCAAGGCTGGGAGATGGCAGAGCCGCTGCCCTGGAGCTATCCAAATGATTGCAGAGTAGGCCACAAATGGGGCAAATGTACAGCAAATCTGTGAAAATAATCTGTGGCTGAGCAGATACGCTCCACCAGTTGTCTTGAAGAAACTGGCTTAAACCAGTGCTCAAGAGACATTTTTCTTTCTTAGAGTATAAAGTCAATACTCAGGTGAAAGAAAGGTTTAAACAGCTGCCCTTATAAAGGGAAGAAGTCTAAGGAAGCAGAAGCACCTCAACACATCCCACTTCCTTCCAGTATCTTGTACTATCATAACAGGATCCTCAAATAATTGTTTTTAATTTAGGATTGAGGTGATTTCATCCCTCATGTTCATTATCTGAGTAAGCAAGTACATACTTCTCTTGTTCTTCATATTTGTCCTGATTATTCACCTTTGGTAATGGAACATATAACAGGAGAGGAAAGGTGTGAGTTCACTGCCAGGGAGCACCTTCGTAGGCAAAATGAAATGCAGGTACAAAAATCAAAAACTATGACAGAAAAGAAAACTATTTTCTCATTTTTTCTTAACTCAAAACCTCAAGGCAAAATAGTTGCCCAGTCCTCTACAGGAGCTCTGCATGGATTAAGCATTGTGAAGCTCTCGTCTTGGGAACAGCAAGAGGAGGCATCAGAACTGAATTTCCATGCTACACAGACGTGCACAAATTTAATCCGGTTGTGTTTTTTTTTAATATGCAAAGATCCCAAAGTCAGCTCTGATTCAACTCATGAGTTCCAGCTAATTTTCAAGCTAAGGGCTCTAATCAGCAGACTCAAGAGCATCTGGGCAAATTTAGCTCCAACCAATTTGCCTCTAGAACATCCTTTGAATACATTTGCATAGTCTGTGCTACATAAAACATGCCTTGCCAGCTGCTGACTGGGCCTCCCAGCCTGGCATGCTGCTCTCGCTGATAAATACCTGCTAAAGCCTTGACAAAGTGCTTACAGCCATTCACCTTTCCTTCAGCTGATCTTAGGTGCACTGCTGTAAAATGGTGAGCAACAAATATAAATGTCTCAAATAACAACAATTTAACCACTGCGCAGGCAACATGCAGGCAGCAGGCTTGTTACCCCACATCACTGTGCTGCAACCTTCACCTAACGATAGGATATCTGGGAGTAAGAATGTAGAGCAATCACTGCCACCCACACTTGGCTTTTCCACTGCAGCACACAGCCAAATTCGATAGTCTCTTTGGTGACCCAGGCACATGCCCATTAAGACAAGTTTATTTTAAAGAGGTCAGGTAACAGCTGATGGGTGGTGGGAACCTTTTAGCATTCCCAAAACAGGCAGTGTTTGAATGAACAATCTACAGATGAGCACGTCAGCAGCTGTATCGGCAATACCCTGTGCTAGAGCCCTTGTGAGCTTTAAGCACTTGCTGTGTGGTGCCTAATTATAGTCCCTATAGCAGTTCATTATTTACAGCACGTTGGGATCTAGGGATCCTGGTTAGATTCAGAGTCCCTTTGTGCCAGGTGCTGCACCAAGACAGTTCTGGTAGATCATACGAGCTAAGGCCCTGCAAAGTCTTACCCACGCGCTGAACTTTCTGCACAGCTGTAACTTCACTTGGTTCAGTCTGATCTGTGCAGATATGCGGTTCCATTGTGTTCTAGTTCATTATCTATTTAACACCTATTGAACTCTCTGCAACTGCTTAAAAGCATAAAGCAAATCATGCGCATAAATGTTTGTAGAATGTGGGGCTTAATAAAGACCAGCAGCAATATAGGCAGAGGAAAGCTTGAGAGAGAGGGAAGATAAAAGTAACCATAAAGGGAACTTGTGATTACATAGACTAGCTACATACATAATTTGTGGGCTTCGCGGTTTGGGAATTCTGTTTGCTTAATGTAAATGAGCAAGAGAATTTAAAGAATCTCTACCACCTACTGAAGCCGAGAACTGAAATGTTGTAGGCCTCACCCAGTGCATTTATAAGTCTTTCCTTGTTCAGCAAAACACTTGGCCATGTTTTGCACTCTAAGAGGAGAATACCAAATAGCATGTTTTCTGCAAGAACTGGGAGCCGCTTGGCCACAAACTGCAAACCCAAATAAACATGCTGTCCCCCAAATACTCCTGCATAGCGAACATAAGGAGGGAGGACTCCTGTGAAGTTTGGGTGTGTTTATTCTTTCAATATTTGTGAACTCCATTTCACTCCATTTCTTGACTAGCTCTAACCAAAGCCACCTTTGGAAATGTTCTGTATCCAGCCTCTAATTTAGATGTACCCGATTTAGATGCAAGTTCTCACCATGCATCACTTTTAGAACAAATTTCTTTGTAAGCTGTTGACAGAAAATGTTTATAGTCCTATTATAATCAAGTAAAAAAATGTGAACTGAGTAATGGATGTAATATCTTTTCCTTTGTTTTACTGGAGTTTATTTCCCTGTTGTGCAAAGTTTTGTCCAAATATTTTAAACAAATTCACTTTGTCTTGACTCATGCTTTTCATTCTCCATGAACAGTTTAACAAGTTGAAGTTTGGAGAGTTTGCAGACTGCATCTGTTTTAGAGTGGCAATATTTCCAGGGAACCAGGATTCCTAAAACCAATTATGTTAATCAGAAATGTCTTGTAACTCCTCTGCTTTGGGAACACTGAGATAACAGGTCACCTTTAACTTACTGACACATTTTGAATTTTGACTACTGAATACTTGCAACAATCTGCACATCGAGTATCGGCTATTTGTAGCACTTGGCAAATAGAATAAAAAAGGTGAAACTGAATGATTTTTTTATCAGCTCTCTGCAGGTCTAAAAGTCTTATTTAACAAAGAGTTTCTACACTTGCTGAAGTTAAGCATGCACTGAAGATAAGCATAAGCCTGAAAGATTTGCTGAATTCATACTTGGTTAGGTACGCTTTTACAGTTTTTGCTTAATCTGGGCCAGAGCTAACAGCTGAGTAGTGATACTGAGTGTAACAACTGGGACTCCAGGGAGGGTGTGGATGCTATTTCTGACCCACTTAATTTGATTGCTATTCAAGTTTTGTGTCAGTTACAACACGTTACAAAAACAGACTCTACAAACAGGCCCAAGATATCTTATTGATGGAAGGACACCTCACTTTCTTATACATCTCTCGAGCTCTTTAGCTTTTTACCTTGCCTGGTGGCTTTCTTTTAACCCCAGCATGCCAAGGTGGCTGATCTCATTGAATACTGATATGTGAAACAAACAAGCCTTCCCTTCATTTAACGTGCGTCTTGTTTGCTCTTTCTGGCATTGGATCCTTACTACGTCTGCAGGGAGGGTTAGCTTTTAATCTGTGTGTTATTGTAACGTGTCTCCATCAAGACAGAGGCATGCCCCGGCAGGACGAGGTGCTGTGAAAGTTCAGGTTGTTGCTGCTAGCTTCCACAAAGGAAATTATTTTTCAGCCACCCATGTTGAATTGCCAGTGGCCAACACAGAAATCTTTTCTTGAACAAAAGCTGCCGGACCACTGATGCTTACACCACTTGAGATGCAGTTCAGCCAGACCATCAAATCAAAGACCAAATCTTGAATTTCTTTCTGAAGGCTTGATCTTGTTGAGCTTGACTTGCCTAAGAAATTTTCCTTCATAATATTAACCCTACTGATTTGAACATGAACCCAATCCTTTTTCTACATAAATTCTCCATGAATAGAGTAAGGAGAAGCCAAAACTTGTGGATTACACCAGTGAAAGAATATGCTATGAAAGGGCATTACGGGCTTTAGGAGGAACAGAACAGAGCACAGTACACAGTTATAAATCACAGGATCATGCTCTTAAACCAAACACGAGATCCTTACAAACTTCCCTCCAAAATGAGCAGGAGGAAGGCTGTCAAGGCTTAAGTCAATGCCATATTGCAACACACCTTTGCCATAACTTCTGTTGACAGTTCTCCCAGTATACCTGCTTGTGGACAAATCACACTTTCTGAAGGCTTTTATGACCTTCACATACAGACCTTGCTCTTTCCAACAAAAGCAAACAAAGCTCCCAGCTCACGAGGAAAGACATTTAGATTATGACAACCTGCTGACACACATGATAAAAGTGTTTTTTTCAACTCAAAATAGCCAGAATACCCCTATGAAATATTCTTTCTCACACAACATGCTGTTTTCTCATTATGTGTGTTGACATTTTTCAGACTGACCTCAGCTAGATATTTTGTTCCGGAGTCCCCATTTAGTGGAACATTTAAACAATAACACTTTGAAGCATGCTCAGTCTCTCTTTTGAAGTCCATTCAGGCTCTGCCCTAGGGTCAGCAGGCGCATTCCAGCAATGATGCACGGACCATCTGCTGTACAAGTTTAAATCCCACTGGTCCTATACCTAGAGGTACTAACATGTTGCGTAACTTGCACTGAAAAACAGCCTGTCAGTTCAGACAGGGTTTGGATTTATTCCTATAGTTCTCTTATCCTCCCGCTGGAGGGCCTGCGCACAGTAACCTTTCAGTGTGGTTTCTGGGGACTACAAATTAATGAGATAAATAATATGAAATGACATTAAGTTCTTGCATTCAAAGCCTTTATTTTCTTTTGTCCGTCTTCACCCTGGCTCTGATTCCCAGAGCTCACTGTTTGGCATCTCATTTAGGTGCCTTCCTATTCCCAACTTCTCACTTAGGTGGGTTCTGGCTAAGTTACCCTAAATAGTGGCCCATAGCTTAGTGTCAATTGCTGAAAAAGGGAAAACCAGGATGGTGCAATACAAAGGGTGAGTTTTCCAAGACCATGTCAATAATTCAGATGACCAATGACCATTTTTTTGAATAGGAATCTGGCATCAAAACCATGACAAAAATCTGTGCTAAAATACGTCTTTGTCTATATATTTAATCCATTGTGTTTTAATGTTAACTAGTCATTATTAAACTTAACAATGCATTGGCTAAGGTTAATGTATTTCAGACCCAAGCACTATTGGTCTTATTGATGCTATGTAAACATAGAGGAAGGAGTGGTCCCTGCCCTTGGGAGTTTAAAATCTAAACTTGGACAATACCCTTCAAACATATGGTATATCCTGCAGGCTGAATTACCAAACTTCAATCAGCATTAGCCTTAACAATTAATTTATGTTGCACATATGTTCTGCATTTGGGGGCACTGGCCCTGATGGGCCCCTTGAAGGAAATGTGAGTGTATGTACATGCTGACCTTTTAACTATGGCAGAAGGACACTGCAACAAGCAGGAGGAGGCCAGTCAAGACCTGTGGGATGGAGCATGGCACGAAGGAAAGCATGGAAGAGAGACATAAATAGGGTACAACAGAGGGAAACTTGGAAGTCATGTAACATGAGTAAAGAACAGCCATCACAGAGCAAATTTTTCAAAGCAGCTCTAGCACTAGCTTAGCACCAAAATAAGTGGGCATGTTTCCACTTTTGAGTATCTGTCACTTATTTAGATGCCTCCTTGGAAACTGAGTTCTCCGGAAAATCTGTGCTCAACGGTGGGTGCTGAGCACTAGACAATCTGGCCTGTTCATTTTCTCAGTATGCAGTTCATCTGTTCTAAGGAACAAGTCCTTCTGGAAACATTAAAAAAAAAAAAGGCAGAAAAAAGTGTTGGATACAGAAAGGCATGCAAGCTGCCTTATGGGCTAATGATCAAGAAAGGCAGAACAAGCAAAATTTCATACATCCAATGAAGTCAAAAGTCTAGCCACCAGGACCCCTTACAAACATTGCAGTAGTCCAGGAAAGATGGTAGACACGGGTTAAAGCACTGAGTAGGAGTCAGATGATACAAAGGGGCTGATTTCCTTTATCTCCCTGCTCAAAGTGTTCTTTTCTGTCCAAAAAAAGAAGTGGAACAGAGATATCTGGCCCACCACCCTACAGGAGAAAACGGTAAGCATTATTTAGGATCAAAATATGGCCTCAGATGGAAGAAGCAGCCCATGGGGTTTGAAGGGAGATCCTATGAGGTTTTCTGCCTCCACAAAACAGAGTTGAAAACAGCATAACAGAACGTAAAGGGACATAAAGCTGAAAAGCATAATGTGGGACATATTCCCATGTATGCAGAAATCCAGGCCCCAGTTGTGAAGGAACATAAATCCTCCATTCGTTAGCCATGCCTCATGTGAAGTAGCACTTGCGGTGGCCAGTCCACCTTTTAGTTAGACCTTCTCAGACCTTGTTGTCAACTTTGAGTCCCATGAACCAACGTGGTCGCCTTTTACATAACGTCCCTCTCTTTGCGTCATCTCTGAACTTATCCTTGAGTCTCCCTGGTGGGATCCTGTAAGAGGATTGGGTGGCCAGGAGGGAGAAGCTCCATTGTTTGAGCACAAAAAGCCACGTTCATTAGTAGGCAGGCACCTTAGAAAAAGCCATGAAAAAAAATAAAATAGTGGATTTGCCATTAAATCGGATATTCTTGGAGGTTTTCCTTACACAACTCCCTCTTTTAAGCTAACAGAACAAATTGAGAGACCTGCCCAGTAATTTCTGAGTTCCAGCCCCAGCTCTAACATTAACTCTGAAGCCAATATAATCCGCTTTTTCCCTGCAATAAGGCCTCATTCCTCCACTACCATAAATCAGCCTAACTCCTTTCACGTAAGTTGGTGTTACCCCATTTAAAGATTTGGTTCAGAAATTAGGGCACGGTGGGGCAGGGTCCTGCAGAATTACTCAGAAAATCTGGTTCCCAAAGAAGCTCACACTACAAACCAGCAAAACATGTACTTGTGAGTCGTTCTCATGACATTTTAGGCCCACAGAGTGCTTACCTCCTGACAGGACATGTTCCTCTGAGGACCAGGTTTATGAGTGATGGATATCTCAGGATAATTAACTATCTTCAGTTGCTCCTGCCAGAGAAAGGAAGGAGCTTTGCAGTGCCCACTCCACAGCCATAGATTAACTCTACAGAGGAGCGGCCAGAGACTTGCTTGGTTCTTGATCCAGTTCACAGGGGCCAGGTCAAGAGCTGGTAATCACCCAAAATTTAAACATTTCCTAGTTCACATCCACTGCCATTTTCTAGTTACATTTGCCCTCCACTTGGTAAACAGCGAACATTCTTGGAAACAGTCTCATTTCTTCTGCCAGTGGCAAAATAAACCCCAGCTCATCATGGATGTGTCCTTTCCAAAGAATTACCACAAAAATGTCTGAAACCCTATAAAGGCTGTTAATGACTCTTAATCTCCATAGGGCTTTTTTCCCCCCTTCCTCTTCCTTCTTTTCTCCTCACCCTGATGAGCTGGTGAGTTGGGAATGGTTTAAAATACCACAATAGCCATGGCAGGACATCAAGAAAGAAAAAGGAACAGGGTTTTGAAATACTTTCTGTAAGGACTTGAGTTGGTGCTTAACTGACTGGACTTTACCACACAGCAGCTAGATGATCTCTGCAGCTTTGGGAAATAGGAGAAACTCTGGAGAAGGGTGGGGGGGAAACGGTCTCTGCCACATTGGTCTTTATTGTCTTATGGATTTTATCACAGTATTGTTCTTTATTTCCTGCTATTTATAGGCTCTCATGTTTTGTGCTGCTTTCATGTTTGTGTTATCTGCCTTCCCACGACATGTTTCACCCCAGCCCTTGCCTACAGCTGGATCCATAAAGGCCAGATGAATGGTTTTGAAGGCACATCAGAGCTCATCTTCTTTCTCAGGGCAATGTGTGCAAACTGCCCTTTTCTGAGGCACTAAGTAACCCAAGATGGGTGATTTGAATGATGGCAGTTGCTCTGCACGCTCTTGCGTAAAGGAGCTGAGGAGTTTGCCACTGGGCTTTTGGGTATCAGGCGATGACATTCTTTAAGAGCCCCAGCCAGTGAAGCTGGGGTTGTTTCTTCTGAAAACCATGCTTTGCAACGGATTTAAACCATCAGTCCATCAGTGCGTGACTTCATGATAACCACTCTGGAAACTTCACCTGAATTATTTTGTAACTCCTGTCTTCGTGCAAGGTACCACAGAGAGAATGTGGCACAGGGGCTATTCTTGCCCTCATTTCCCATGACTAAGGGGTGTAACTCCACTGACCTGAACTAGCAGAAGTGAAGTTAGTTCTAGTTTGAAACAAACAATGACGTTTAGAAAAGTCAGGTCCCTGACCTTGTGAACATACTGCCTAGACGGTAGCTCCAACAGGCTGTGGGGATAGAAATAAAAATAGGAGAGGTGCAAAATAATGTTGAAATCACTGAAGGCAGTGATTTAATCCCAACAACATCCTTGTACCTCACTCCACAGCAGTTGCCAGGCAGCCAAAACACCAACTCCAGGCACAAAGCAGAAACTGGGCTGCTGGTTTGGTGAGCTGGAACTGAGGGATTTACCCTCAACAGCGGTCCCTTTCCTGCACTTAGTGAGTGATAGTGAGCCTCTCGCATTGATCCACAGCTTGCATCACTTCTCCCTGTGGACCGAGCAGCCTGCCTTGGAAGCAACCACACATCTCAGTGCCAGTAACAACAGGGAAAAACCCTTCACCTAAACAGAGGGGAACAGCAAGCCTTGCTTTGGGACCCTTTCACAATACGTGCCCAGCAGCAGTGCCTGCTATGGGCTCCTGGAGAATTACAAAGAAAATTAAACGCATGCTTAAAGATGGAGCTAGGCTTGGCCAGTTTTTGCTAATGGGAGTTTTGGGGAAGTTACTCCCACTGTTTTACCTGTGAATGCATGCAAAAGGGTTGCAGAACATCGTTCTTCAGTGCTGCAGAGCAGCATAAAGGTACCTGTTTGCCATTGAGGAGTCATTCTATTTTGCCTCAAATTGTGCCTGTTCTAGAAACAACCCTTGGAAGAAGCAGCAGAACTTTTCTATAAGCAGTGTGAAGTGCAGGTTTCTTATTCAGATAGGTTGAAGCTGGTTTCTGTAGTTATCCTTGACTCTCTAAAGCAGCCAGACTGAAAGAGGAGACATGATGGAAATAGAAAGCATCTATGATGCACCAGACTAAGCAAAGATAAAGCATGGTGCAAGGAGAATTAAGGGATGGCAAAGCACATGCTCATATTAATGAGTCCTGAGATTCTTTCTAAGGTGATGCTAAGAAGCAAATTTATGTCGAGCCATGAACATCACTAAAGCAAATGCCTTGTCTCCTAGGCACCAGTGAGTCCCAAAAGTTGCCATTTAAAATGTTTAGTAGCCATTACAGTGGAATCATCCATTTTGCCACATGCAAACAATGTGGGAAAAGCTGTGGCAATCCTTTTTCAGAGTGGGAAAAAAAAATTCTCCACTAGGAACTCCACAACATGGGAAGCCAAAGACCAGACCAACTCTTATCCCATCTGAAAAACAATTAAAAGTGTGAAATCAAAGGTTTCCAGCAGAGACTGCTGCAGAGGCTTAAGAGATAGTGACTCTGGAGCAACTGCTATTAAAGTAGCCAAAGTCCTCCCAAAAAGTGCTGAGTGCCTCAGCATCCATGAGGAACAGCATGGATGGGGAGAGGCACTTCTCCCAAGCCCAGCAGTTACATTCTCCTTCTGCCCTTTGTTTCAGTTAATGAAAATCCAACACACTGTTTTCAGCTCAGTGTCTGGTATGAGCTAACTCCTGTTTATCTCCTGAGATGCACTTTTCAGTGTGTCATCAGATGCCCTCTTGGACACCATCTAAGGCACGTTGACAGGTTGCGTTAGTTTTCCAGTCAGACTCTGAAATTGTTATTCACACTTTTATCATAGCAAGATTAGATTATTGTAATTCTTTATTGGCCAGCTTCCCAAAGCGGGCTCTGCACAAACTCCAGATGGTGTGAAATGTGGCCATCGGGATTTGAGTTAAGAAGGGACAGTATCATCCATTCTGTTAAAAACCTCTACCTTGGCAACTGGTTAGACAGCAAATTGATTTCAAAACCAAAAACTTTCCTTTTCCCCTCTGTGCACAGCTGAGGTGAGGTCTCTGTCAGCAATCTTACGATTCATTATGGTCTGCACTACGTTACACGGGCTCATATTACCTGGTAAATGATTATATGAGGGGTGATTTCAGGGAGGTAAGGGTAGTTTAAACCTGATTTCCATCTGCTTGGTCTCCTCTAAAAACTGTGCAAAAGCTGGGTGGGATATTGCAATTACACCCTTTGCAAACATTAGATGAGAGTGTCAGGGAGCGATGGGCCCTCTTATTGCACCAAAACTACAGCCTGAAGACACTCCTCTCCACAAGAAACTCTTTCCAGCATAAGGCAGCAAACCCTAGTCCTCCTCCTCTGGGCACGGCCAGGAGGAGATGGCGATACCAACTTGATCCCACAGAGGCAGCCGTGTAAATACAGCATAACCCTAAAGCTCTTCTGAATTGCAAGTGGCTAATCTTGTCCCTTCTAACCCCGATGTGAGCTTCCAAGAGGACATCCAGACAGTGTCGAACCTCCTTGCTCCTGTTTTTAGCCCTGTGAGGCCTCATCAGAAAGCACAGACCGCCGGTACGTGTTCTTGTGTGCCATCTTTCACTTGTGTAAACAGTGACTACACAAACAATTGATAGGATAATAACTGGCTTCATACAGACCAGTACAAATAAAACCTTCCGGTGTTTTGGGCTTTTATCTTCTTGGAACTTTCATTTTCTGGAAGAGCACAATATGAAAGGTGTATTCTTTTATATTTGATTCATTTTTGTATTGAACTCAAGAGTTAAGCCCTTCCCTGACTTAGCTCATGGTGGCTGAATTCCTATAGGTCTTTTGTACAAAGGAAAAGTCTTGGGCAGGGCCTAGCAAAGAACGATCATTTGGCTTGTTTTTATTAACTGATATTTACAAAGCAATATGGGACTTTGCTGCATAAGAGGGAGAAAGGCTGGGGACAGCTTTTGCTGTGCAGTGGAATGGCAAGCACAGCGTGCTCTGCGCTGTTTACCTTCCC
Organism: Thinocorus orbignyianus; assembly: GCA_013400375.1. NCBI lineage: Eukaryota > Metazoa > Chordata > Aves > Ciconiiformes > Thinocoridae > Thinocorus > Thinocorus orbignyianus. Next base: position 300,900 of record VXBW01004783.1, read on the forward strand.
CATGACTCCTGTGGGGAACCTGTGACCTGCCATTCATGGATGTGGATATAAAAGCTCATAGTGTTTTGGTTGTTTGGTTTGTTTTTTTGTTAGTGAGATCCAGCTGACACAGACTGTTTGCTTTGGGAAAACAACCAAACCCTTTTGTTTTGCATGAAGGTGGGGAAAAAACCCTGTATATAAAGAATTGTTCTGACTCTGCAAAGAGCTACTGCATAAGGAACAGAGCGGTGGTCAGCTCTGGGGTCATGCTGACTGTCATTTTCAACCTACAGTGCTATCATCAATTTAGAAATTCAGAAGCCTGGGGAAGCTGTTGAGGACACAAAGTATTCCCCTATATGGATAAAAATACATTACTAAGAATAAGCAACAGGCAAAGCCAGGATAGTTTACCTGAAATCATGAGAATTTGGAGTTCAGATGCAGTAAGATACCAGTGTGCCTGTGTTCCTTGAGCTTAGCTGATATGCACTTGCCATGGGACCAGGAACCATTCAACTGCCTCCCTATGGGAATCAACCAGATGTTTGCAAGGAATCTGCTTCCAGCTTCTTCTGCTGCTGAGAACTGAGCCACAAATGCATTTTATGCATTTCAGAAAACTGTCCAACAGGAGCACTGGGAAAGGTAACGCCTGCTTAATTTTACGTAGAAAATCACAGACAGCCTACTTGTATCTCTGCACTTGGGCTTTATTCTAGTAGAAGGTTACTAGAAATATCTCCATGACTCTGGCTACAGTGGCCTTGAGCAGTTGAGCAAGCTGTGCCATGATCTGCTCAAGTCTCCATGCACCAAATGCCAATCCATTCAGCACATGTATGTGAGGGTGATACCCATCTGATGGGCCACATGATAGACTGGAGAATCAGACAGCCAACCTCACCCCCTGTGCGTCACATAGCCCACCAGCCCAAACACATGCCATTTCAAGCCAAGTTCTGTACCAGATAAAAGGAAGGCTCTCTTGACGAGATAAACAGCATAGTTAGTGCAGAGGCCCTCAGCTGTGAATATTAATGCTCAATATGCCAAGTAGCTCAATATGCAAGCAGGTAATCTTCTGTTGTTGTGTAGCTTTCAGGCATCCTTGCATGTTCTCAATTCTCCTGATAAACCTGGAGAGATTTATTTCCAAAGAACACATTTTCCAGTGATTCATAACATAAAGTATCGCACGTTATTAACTCTATCTACCTGACAACAACCAAGAGTGAAAGAGCTCAGATACCCCTATAGACCTGTCTTTGAATAGCTGGGGAAAAGCACATTAAGAAGTTGCAGGCTATATTCTCTATATACCACCACTGCGACCATAAGTGTAAATGACTACTCAAACCTCCAGTTATTTGCAAACCCAGCTGAAGAGTGAGTAGAAAAATAGATAGATAGATCACGAGCATTCATACAGAGCCTTTAATTAGAGAGAAGAATGTGGTGTTCTGCGTAGGAAGGCCATATCTTCACATGGTGCAAATCAACGCAGCTCCATTATGGAATTACATCAGTTCGTGCCAACGAGGATTCGGTCCAGGTGTGAATACAAGGATGTCAGCCTTTACCATGGAAACACAACACCTAAGCGAGCGACCACACGAGTGCCTTAACAGCAACTGTATTAATACTTGACAGGGCAGGAAAGAAAAATGAAAACAATTGCTCTAATTGAAACTACGGGGGGTGCGTAAGTAGGGCAGAATGCACAGTAATTACCTGAGTTGGAGTTGAGCCAGAACACCAACAGTAATGCTCCTGCTCTATGCAACTGCAAGGGAGCTTAAATAAACAGGATTTTGGTTTTCCATCTTTGGCTAAAATGGTTGTTTACACAGAAACAGAGAACTGTGTAAAAAGACATGGTGCGTGCTCAAGTCTGAGGAATGAAGCAGGGCTGCAAGCTGAGGAACTGAATTTCCATCCACACTTGCACCATAATGGCAAAGAGATGTGGTGCTCCCTGGGAGAAATGCTTCCTGCATGGACAATGGATCTGTGGATGGGCACAGCTTTGTCCAGCTATGAAAAGGAAACAGGTTGCTGCAAATGAAATCAAGGCTCTGTTTACATGAGTGTTAGCATGAACTTTCCGGATATTCTCAGGTTGGAGGTGCTACCAGCTCCCTCTCCTGCAGGACTCCTGTCCTCTACCACCTCTGCCTCACTCACCTCCCTGCAGTTCACTTGCCATGCGGCCACACCTATACCTTCCTTACAGCCACCACCAGCAGCCCCCTGCGCCCTGCTCCACACTCCTCACTGCATCCTCTCCATATCACCTGCAGAAAGAAGTAAGCCTCCATGGAAAGCTGTCCAGAGACAAATTCCTAGACAGATCACTTCCCATGCTACAGTGGATTCCCAGGCATGGGATGTATGAGAAGCACAAAGACAACAGTTAGTAGCAAAACGAAGCTCCACTGGTAGCATGGGTGGAGGATAACCTGACCTGATGGGACACAGGAGTCAGCTTGAAGTATCAGTTGAGAAGCAGCTATAGTGTCTACAGGAAAGACTAGATGAAGCTCTGGAGAAACGAAGCTCCTTTGCTGAGGAACAGTTGATGGGCAATGGCTTGCCCAGTGATCCCCATTCATGGTCCAACAAGCATGCCTTAGTCATGCAAAACAGGAACAACTTCAGGCATCTGCCCCATCATCAGTCATTGTTTCATGACTGTGCCAGCACTACCAGCAAACTAGAAACCACAGCCAGCTGCCAAAGATGGGTGACCGAGCTGCAAGTCCTTCATGCTGCCAACACACGTGTCTGAACGGGTGACCCACAGGTTTTACAGACCATCACAAATCCCCCAAGACATACAGGTCCCCACAGCCTTGCAGGTTGTTTTTAGTTAGACAAATCTAAATGGCTGCCACAAAAGCTTAATCTCTTTCCAGCCACACTCATGCTGAGTGTCAATAGGAAAAAGTCCCATGAATACGCTTGGTAATTACAGAGCTGTGGCTGTAGCAAAGAACAAAGTATAATGCAGGCTTGAATACTCAGGAAATTGACTGCTGATATGTTTCCATTCATTGTTTTGTTCTCTGTTCTCAGCGTTATATTAAAATCTCCTACTAAGAATGAGCTTTCTTGTTTAATGGAACTTGTCAGTTAGAGGAAATCTCTTTGAGCTGTTTGATCTATTCTTTAAAATAATATTAATTGCAAATTTAGCACACATCCCTATCTTAGTTAGCAAATCAACCAAAAACTACAGCTGATATTTGTAGAACTTTATTTGTTGCCCACAAAAAGTCATGGCCCATCACTTTCTAACTCTAAGGCATTCACTATCCCTTTGCTCTGACTATTCAGTTCTGACTATTCATTAGATATGTTGACTGATCGTACCAGTCACCTGACATTGTTTTCCTGACTCCATTAGTGAAAAGTGAGAGCAGTGAACAGCAAATAGTAAACACAGTGTGCATCTCTGGTCATGAGAAAATTCATGAAACTTTGCAGTTTGTGAGCATTCTCATAAAATCCTGACAAGCATATCAACTTATTCAAGTGTGACCTCACGTCTATAGGAAATCACGCTCAGTGCTTCTTTCTGCCTCTCCATTAATGGAACTAGCTGTCTATTTTGATTCCATGTGACTTCTAATGAAATACTGAATTTGCATGTTTGCTATTCATCCTGATTCCCAGCATATGCACTCACAATAACAAATCTTAACTTCAAGCTCTGAAGCTGATGTACAGCTGCATCTGGATTTCCATAGTCCTACAGTTCAATGATATTCAAGTCTGGAGGCTTCACTTCGTTCCTTACAGACATAAAAGAACCATTTAGAAAAATCACATGCAGTGGCCAGTTTAGACTATATATAAGTCTGTAAGATTATTTTGATTTGCTGGTTCTGAATCTTCAGCAACAATCTGCAAAAATGGGTTGCATTGGGTGGCTCACAGAAACAATATTTCTTTTGTGAATGTCTTCCTGCTTCCAATTATATCAGAATGACAGAAGAAAGGGGAAACAGCCGATTCCAAGGTTCATATAATTAGATATAATACACTCTATCATCATCAGTGCTTGATGCTTTTCTTTAGGCAATCCCAAAGACATTCAGAAATGCTCAGAAACCACTGTTCATGTCAGCGTGTTCATAAATGCCATCACTTTTAGGAATTTGACTTTACAGACAGAGAAGCGGTGGTGTGAGCCCCCTCCCCAAGAGGCAGCAGCATCAGCTGCGCAGCCAGAACCCGAGCATCCTCCTTTCCCCTCCATCTTGACAACTCTGGCAGGCACCAGGAGATGCCTCCCCTTCTCTGGTGACAGCAGGTTCGATTATACCTGTGCTCATTCACATAATCTGCTTCACCTTGCTAAAAACACTGCCCTGGTGCTGCATGCCTCCATCAGTCCTGCAACCCTGTTTGCTGACACAAAGCAGTGGCTGTGGATCAGGGGCAGTAAGATGCTCCTACAAAGGGACCTTACTGATGGGACATGCCTCAGCTGTGACTGTTCGTGTGGTTGAGGGCGCCTGAGCTCCCTGCCTACGTAGTGTTTCTGGATGTGTACCACCCTCCTCTGCTTCATGCCCCCTATGCCTGACTAATTCAGGCAGCTCAAGTCACAGGTAATTCCTCTAAAATAAAAGCATTCTTCTCCCACCCTGATCCTTTCTTGAAACAAGGGCAAAATTGTTCAAAACAACCCAAGGGAAGAAGTCCAAAATAGGAGGTGACCTCCTTCCAACCCTCTGTGCTGGGGCCTGAGATGTGCCCCCCACACAACCTCCCCAGCAAGCTCCCAGGGTCATTCCAGCACCCCTGTCTTATTCCCTGCTGGAGTGGTGCCCTCCCACGCGCTGGTGCTTTCCCGTGGCCCATGAAGAGCGCTCTGTTTCCCAGTGTGAGTCATGGCCCCGGGCTGCTGGAGGGTGACATCAGCCCCTGTGCAGCCCTCAGCGGAGCCGAGCACGCCGGCTGCCCCTTGGACTTTCTTTGGAGCTTTGTGCTGAGTATAACAGCCAGGACTGTTCCTCAGGGAGAGCGAGGGGCTGAGAGCACATTCGGCACAGGCCGATGGTTACAGATCTGCAAGGGGGATGCCATCCAGAGGAGGAGCAGTCACAGCAGCCCTGGTTTTCATGCCTGCTTACAGGCAAACCTTCTTCCTAGCGTCCCTGGAGCAGCACAGCACGCTCACAGAATCATAGAATCACAGAATTTTCATGGTCGGAAGGGACCTCTGAGATCATAGAGTCCAGCCATACACACACAAAAAACCCCAAACCCAAAAACACAGCCACAAAAAACCAAGCCCCACAAACCTTGCTGGCTGTCGCTACTTGTGCCAGTCACCCTGGGACACTGGCACATGCTGCAAACACCTCTTTATTTGACGGTGTTGGCACTTCATCTGAGACAGGGACGGAGAGGGTGCGGCTGGTTTTCAAGACTTCTTTAAGACTACAATGAGAGCTCTTTATGGCCTTAAAATTGCTGTTCCGCAACACTGGCAAACCATTTCCCTTTTCCAAGAAAGCTCCTTTATAGTACTGCAGGAAAGTCATCCCTCCGGTGCTGCAAGCTACACCAGCAGCAGTGCAGTCCTGTAGCTCTGACCAGAGAGTACCGCAGATATTTTGGCCAAGGGATTGAATGACTTCGTGACCTTGATGGATGCACGGAGACGGCTCAAGAGCACTCAGCTATACAAACAGAATGTTGCCACCTCAGTGATAAGAGGGGAAGGGTGCCCATGCCAGGGCAGAGGAGGGGAAATGGAAGGATGCAGCAGATAATGACAAATTGGGAACATGACCCCAGCTCTGGGCTTGCCGTTTCAGGGAGATAGGCACCCCATGTGCTTCGAGCCAGTCCCCTTCCCTCTGTGGCAGGAGCAGCCAAGCTGGTTTGCCAGGACTTTGCTATAAGCAAGATGTGTAATGAGGCGTTTTTTCTGCCTGTTTGCTAGCATTACTAGAGATTAGAGTCATCCTAGTTTGCTCACCTATGGCCTTAAGCTACACCAGCAAAGCCCTCCCCGTGTCTAGTGAGGAAGGGTGCCGGGTGAGCTCCCTCAATGTGGCATTGCTTTTAACTTTCAATAAAGCAATAAGGCAATTACACAGAGAGGCACAAACCAAACTTCCCAGTTCCAGTGCAAGAGGGGGTTCCTGCTTTTGCCCTGAACCATTGATCTGAGCTCACTATTTTGGTCCTGTTCAAGAGTTAGACTACAACTCTGACCTGCAGTTATGCTTTAGATTTGACTGAACCTCCATGAAAAGGCCAACTACATTTATGAGTTTCAAGAACAAGAGATGGGAAACACCTGATGGCTGCTATTGCATTCTGAGGCCTTTTCTGCCCATGAGACTTCAGTACCCTGAACCCAAATCCTTCCCCCAGTTTGTCCTTCAACCCTGGCTACATGCTTTGTAGCCAAATAACATCCTCTTTATTTTTTCCCCCTTCTGGAGGCACAGCAGCTGTTCTGTTTTGCTGCTGAACGAAGCCATGTTTTACCACCTATGGTTTACTGATTTGCAGATTTTGGTGGCAACGCTGTCACAGAATTCCTGCCATTATCCCCTGCCGGCATTTCTCCCCAGCCACATAACACCTGGGCCTTTCAGCTGGGTCAGTGCTGTTGTTCCCAGGGCCACAATGACTGGGAAACTGATCTAGTCGAAATAAATTGCAGAAACGAAAACGAAACCAAACCCACAACAAAAAATAAGAAAACAAAATCCTTCCTATTTTACAGGCCATCTTGTCCAAAGTTTTTAACCCCTCTAAGTTCCTGATGCAACTTGTTGCACAGTCATGCGAGGAGTTATTTGGGCACAACTGGGAGAGGGTAAGCTGGAGCCAAATGGTGGGGGAAAAAAAACAACAAAACTCTGGGATGGGAACACCTCAAGGTAATATTACTACTAAAGCTTCCTTGTCCCTCAAACCATGGCCAGTTTCTTATCTCAGACTGACATTATCCACGAGATCACCATAACTTTCCAGTAAACAGTCAACTCATTTCACAATTTATACATCACTGCACAGCCCCCACATACCAGAGAATTAGCTCTACAGACTCCTCTAGGGCCTTAAAAGGATCCTCAGGCTTTAGTTTTCATTTTTTAAGTGAATACAAGCATTCAAGCGAGCTGTAAACTATTAAAGTGAGACACCACTTCAGTGATAAACAAAATATTTTCCTAATAATTCACTTAATTGTCCCTTTCAGGGATCTATGCCTTTGGAACAGGACACGCTTTGGGATTCCAAATAACACAAATAACAACAACAACAACAACAGCACATTCCATTTTACTGAACGAAACAGTGGTATATCGAAAGGCCCGTGATACATTATCACTGGCTGTCCAGGAGCGTGGGTGGGAGCGGGAGGCTGCAAGAAGAGACAGATAGAACGGTTCCTACATGCGACTCTCCCCTCTGTGTTGCTATTTGCTTTTTGCTCCAGAAGTGCAGCACATATATTAACACCCGCATGAAAAATGAGCTGAGGTAATTCCATCTATGAGCATGTGATCGGTCCTGCTGCCACAAATGTTTTCCCCCTAGGTCCGTATCTGAATCTCACACAGACTGACTCACGCTGCAGCCACGTACGTCACCACTACCCGGCAGCGTCAGACTGTCATTTGTTTCCTTTTGGAACGGGATGTTCTATAATAGCTCCAACTCCCACTCGACAGTTTATGAAATTGCAGTTCTTTCACATGTCTCCTTTGTTGCCGAGCAGCCAGGAGTTTTCAATTTGTTTCTAAGGTGCTAAAACAGGAGCAGAGTGGCCTGAGCTCAGAGATGCCTCACCCGAAGCTCTTACAGGATGTGTCAGTTAAAAGGATGGAGCTGTGATGGTTCTCAGTGCGCTGTAGAGTTTGTTCTTCAAGGAGACAAATGAGGCACAGTGCAGAACTGTTGCTTCTAAGGTCAGGCCCATGTCTCATTCACAAAGCTCCTTCTCTGGCAACCAGGGAGAGGCTGTCACTTAAATGGAGGCTGAAGCTCTGGAAGTGCTGATGGAGCCATCAAAGCAAAACCAGCTCTGCTTCAGAGTGCCTCGCCATGACGGTCAGACACACAACACACTTTTTTAGCTCTGGCTCGTTTGATCCTCTACTCCTAAAACACTAGTCTACATCTGTGTCTTAGTCTGGATGGGGAGAGGACTTCAGAAGTGAATCGCTGACCTGCTGTGCTTTGGTTCATACTGTGGCAGTTCCAGAGCTCAGTCTACAGGACTAAGCTAGTGCTAGTCTCAGGTTAAACACCCCAAGTGTCAGTAGTATAGACATGAAGTTCTCAGCACCAACTGGTTTGTTCTGCTGGATTGGTGCTCCTGTTACACCAAACTACCAGCTACAACTGCTTACTACTTGCCTTTTGGAGCCGAAAGTCCCGGAGTTGTTGGATATCAGCACACAATCGCAAAAGGAGGAACATGATGTGGTTCCAAGGGTGCAGCAGAAGGGAGGAGGCTACGGTCCCCCAGGGATCCCTGCCCATGTAAAGATCAAGACCATCAGAATACACTCGTAATGCCAGCCAAGTTTCCTGCTGGGAACATCCTGACTGGCAGCTGATACAAAAAGACAGAACCAAGGGAGTGGAGGCCAAAGAGCAAAAGGGTGCAAAACATGATCTCATTTCTTCTGCTTACTTTTAGGATGCTGCTATGACTCAAGGCAGGCTAAAATGGGTTTTTCTTCACACTGGTTGCACATTACAATGGATGCATCACTGCAGAGTCCAGTGTCCCCTGTTCCAGCTTCTGCTCCCCTATTTATCAAAGAGCTCTAATAAATGAAGATCTTAAATTACTTCCTACAGGTGCAGCCATTCCACAGGAGGTCAATGCCAGCTTCAAGTGTGGTAAAACCAGGGTTTCTGGCATACTTTAGAGAAAGGTTATCACTTATTATCTGCCACTTGGAACAAAATATGAAGCTTAAAGATGATCTGGAGAAAATTTGGAAAAGTGAGGCTTGTATTTGCAAACTCCTCATAGCAAACTGCTCTGAGAAACATAAAAGTTCCTGAGGTCGGTCTCTGTAAGAGGATGCCCTAAGAGTCTCTGAAGATTTTTATTTTGACCTCGTGGACCTTTGTCCAATGTACATTTATTTGGATTAAATAAATAAGCATTAACAAACCCAAAGTTCCAGACTTTCCACTGCCCTGTATTAAGCCAAGACCTTAAGTAAAGAGGCTTAATTCACATTTATATTTCCTTTGACCTAAAGATCAAGTACAACTCAGCCCATCCTAATTATTGCATGAAAAGATCTTTATGGCTGTACTACCTTGCATTCAGACGCCTGAGAAATCTTTAGAAACCACTGCAAAGGCAGATGATCACAGCCTGGCGATCCCTGCTTGCTGCAGACACCTTCACATGCAGCACAGGCTGGGGAGAGCAGCCAGCACCCCAGCCCCGACTCATTTCCATGACAGCCCTCAGGAATCCTTCTGGTACTGCCTGGGCAGCTATAGGTAATGCTGCACTGCAGGAATAACATTGCTCAGACCCTCAGTGCCGGCCCTCGAGATTTAGCAGCCATCAGGACAAAAGACAATCTATAAATGCAAGTCATTATAATCTTACAGACATCACCTACACCTTCACCTGGACTTACCTGGATTGATGTGGAGGGCAGTGTTTCTCTTGACATTCAAAACGAACGTGTGCACTAAAGAATACGAGGCTTCTCGTACACAGGGTATTGTTCTGGATTTCGTATTTCTTCGGGGTTGTCTTGGCAACGAAGAGGGTTTGCCGCTAGAGGTGTGTGAAACACTGGGCAACAAAAAGCAAAATGACTCCCACTTGTTTCATTCCATCACCCAGTTAAACCAGACTCTTTATCAACCTGCTGGGACATTATTAGCATGCTGTGTGTCAGGAGGGGTCGCACTAATCAGCACGGACTCCCTCTCCACTCCCCCTCCCCACCATGATTTCAAAAATAGTAAAAAATGATATCGTTCATTGGGAAATTATGTCTATTAGACATGCTGACCTGCTGTGATCACTTTCTCTCTTCATCTACCTCCTTCAGGAATAGTTCCCTGGAAGGCAAAGGATCCAGTTATGGATGGTTTTAAGCAAAACTAGTTTCGGGGTTGTTTTTTCTGGAGTGTCAATTAGGGAAATTTTAAGTGACTTCAGTGAAGTCAATGGGGTTACTATGGACTGATTCCAATATAACCAAGTTTGCCAGTTTGCCCCGATGTGAGTCTTTCCTGCATGAAGAGAAGAGATGCTGGACAGTTAAAGCTACACCTGGTCAGCAAACGAATAGAAATGTCCCACTTGCCCTTCTGACTCAGCTCCTTCCACAGATGACAGACCTTTGTTTGCTGTGAATGAGGTCCACAAATTATTCTGGAAAGTTTTTAAAGCATCTTTTGAGGTAGTTTCACATTGCTTATTCATGTCATTTGCCTTTGCTTTTACTTACTGAAGGCATTAAGAAAATTAACCCAAACAGCTGTTCAGATTCCTCTATTTTTTATGTAGCAAAGGGAAAAAAAGTCTCAACAGCTGTGTCAGCAACACACAAGCCAGGTGGCCTCCCTAAGGCAAAGTTTGTAAGAAATCTGTAAGATAATGTTTTTATTATCTGAGTTATTGTAATTTTTTTTTATTACTTTGCTCTTGTGGATTCTTAAAGGGGTATTGGCCACTTATTTTTTATCTTCATCCTCTTCTGTCGGTGTTTGAGCTGTACTGTAACTCAACACAGATGTTACTGGTGATATAGCCATCAAGGGTGAAAATCGCCCTTTCAGCACAATCTCCCTGTATTTATTTTGAGGGCATGAAGAGGATTTAAGGCTGGGTAAGGAGCAATTTTACAGATTTGGCCTTTCTATGGCAAGAAACTCAAGCCGTGGTACCAAACATCATCTGAGGCATGTGCAAGGGACTGCCTATGAAATGCTGGCAGAAGGAATTTGCTTTCTGTGCTGTGTAACTAAGTCACCCAAGATGAACAGTTTTGCTCTAGTGGCTTGACAAGGTAGCTGGATAGTCCTCAAGCAGAGCTTAATGACTCACGATTACACAATAGTCTGAAAGAACAGTTGTTTTGTACTGAAACGTGTGAAACATTGGGGATTTGTAAGCTGTTAGGCAAATTCTCAGCCGGACGGTGCTGAAACCTATACAGTCATACGGATTTACACCACAGTTTTCCCACTGCTGTCATCTCAGAGCATATCCCTAACGACAAAGCCTCATAAAGAACTTTCCCCACTGAGGTTTGGAATTCCTCAACCATCCTCCCATCCTGCATAGAGCATACTTTAGCATTCAAAGTTCTGGTGCTTTTTCCATACACTCGCTATCACTGTCTCACTATGAGAGGCTTCTAGTCACTGTCTCTGAGCCCCTTGTATCATGGCATCACACTCTATCTGTGCTCCAGGCCATCACACCAAGGTCCAAACCAAACCTTAAGCCCTGCCCAGTCACCCACAGCATATATGCTGAGCTCCTTCCATATAAACCCTCCTAAGGACATGCTTCTATTGCTGTAAGGGAGCTTGCTGGTTTGTGGATATGTTTTCCAGAAATCGCTTACTGATATTCTCTTCTCTGACTTATGGCCTTGGATTATAAACTCTACAGAACAAAGTGAAAGCACTGAAGTGTCTAAAAAACACCAGCCATATCGCAGGTGTTTAAAAAAATAACTTTGTAATAAGAACAGCAATGATAATTGTAGTAATAATTAAATCATTTGTTGCTGTTATTAATTCTTCTTCTATTCCTACAGTATTTGGCAAATACATGCCCCAAAACAGCTCCTGAGCCTGAATGAACATTTTCAGGTGACAGAGTGCAAAGAAAAGAGAAAACAGTTCTATATTATTACAAACACATATGTATCTAATATTCTTACTTCCTATTATACAGTGATTTTATAGTAAATTATTTCCCTGAACTTTCTAATTTTTCAAGTTACTTTTCAGCTTATAGCACAGTGATACTATCTACTTAAATACCTGAAATTTGTAGGATTTTTTTCTTCTTTTTCTTTGGCTCAAAAAAGAAAATACATAAAAATATCTGTACACGAGAAGGACCATCTTCTATGGGAAAACAGAGCAGAATCATCACTTAGTCTAAAGGAGAATTTCATTCTCCTCTAGATCATTCCTTTTTGGTACATCTTCTTCATATTTAGTAGCCAAATGAAATTCCCTCTGTAGGTAGTAAGCCTGTGTTATTACAATTCTAGCATGATATATGTTTATTTGGAGTCTAACAAGATCATGAATCAGGAAATAGCACTGCACTTTATATTATGCATTTATTTATTGTGTTAGGATGAAATTTACCTGGGTCCAGAGAACAAAATTAGGCTGTTAGAACCCTTGGTTTCGTATAAGTTATTTTCCTCTCAACGCCTATGCCCTGTGGACAGAAATTTATTTCACTGGTATCGAATAAGAATTCTCCCATTATCTCACTGCCTCCAGGTATGATTTCTATACCTTTCCTCCTGCTTCCAATTTTGTATCCATTACTTGAATGCTTGAAAACGTGAAATATAATACCAACAATCACACAGCGAGAAAGTCTGCAGTGTGTAGGGAATATTTTTTGTACTTATTCAATCCTTTTTTAATTAAAGGAATCCTACTCAGTAATTTGATGTCTTCAGTGACTTTATAATACCTCTGATCTTAACCTTTCAATTGAATTTGAGGGTCTGGTTGGCCATTAGAAAGAAGGACTATTTTGTAGTTTATGAGATGCAGATTTGGAAAATCTCAGTTCTTCTCTGAAGTATGTCACACACTGTGCTACTTAAAATATGTAATAATAAATGGAAATAAAAAAGTGGAAAACTACATCACCAAAGAGCTCAATGTATTTAATAACACACCAGTAGTTATGTTTAATAATACTAAAAATATCAGTGAAAAACATTATGAGAACTTTGTTAAGTGCCCAAACGTGTTCTGATTGCTGTGTTTGATAACTTTGCAAGAACTTAAGTCTCAAAGACTTGGAGCCTCCTTGAGATTAGATAGTATTTGTACACAAAATGCAGGAGAGAAGTTAAATGAACAAATGGCACGTTTATCTCACATAGAAGAATTAAAAAGTCATTAAGCAAGTTAAAGTTTATTCGGTTACTTGGCTAAGGCCCAGCAAGGATTTCACAACACTATCAGCAGGGTGTTGAAATATTAAAAAAAAAAAACCAAACCCCCAAAACAACACAGCAAACAAATGCTCAGTTTCAGAGAAGCATTCTCATTTAAGAAATACTCTCTTAAGCATTTCTTAGATAAGGAGTCCTTTATCAGTGTGCGTATATGTTCTTCCTGGAATCAAGGTTCATGCAAGTTTTTTCACACACACCCACATTCTCTCAGTGTTTTGTGATTTCTTTCTCACTCAAGCAGCAGCAAAAGAGGAAGCAACAAGCACATTCAGTTATGAAGGAGTATGACATAGAAATATTATTTAGATTTACTTAGTGATTTGAGGTAAGATAGAGAGCAACAGAGTGTAATGAGTTAACCAACAGTAACTTCTGTCACTTCTTGGCCATAGATAAAAAAAAAACAAACTCTTAAGAACATGGATGGAACATAGGAATAACGTCAAAGCAGGACCACAAGGAAAGGTGGCTCATGCAACTGCAGATACAACAGAAAATTGGAAAGCTCTGAAAGAAAACATAGATAAAACTGAAGCGTAACCTATTTAAAGACAATGAAAGATATGCTCTGGACATCCAGTAAAACCCCAGTGTAATCGTGTTGATCACGCAGTATCCTTTGAAACAGAGTGGTTCTGAATTTCTGCTCCATGATGTATCTTTTCTTAGGAACAGTCTGGCTATCTAGGAAATATTTTCACCCTACTTTCCAGCACAAGCAGAAGTTTAAAAACAATGTAAACGCAAATACTTGCTGATGCCAAACACTTCATTTGCCAAGACGAAACGATGCAGTTTTATATCAGGATTACATTGTAACCAAGATTAATTTTTCTATTGTCTCTGGCACTTCTTTAACAAAAGCACCTCCTGATGAAAAAAAAAAACAAGTTTTGTATGTTCAGGGAAACTTCTCTCAACAGATGACTTAAAAATGTTCAATACAACACAAGCTGTACCGTAACCTGCTTTTAATCTAACAGTCCGATACGACAGAGGCAATGTCTTGGGAGATGGCACTAGGTTCTTGAAGAAGGAGCTACTCAGTGACAAAGATCTTATGGAAAATTAGAAATTTTTAATGAAATCAAAGAACGAATAGACCCTAATTTCTATTAGGAGAAAAAGAACATATCACTGTCAGAATGTTAGGCAACCATCATCCAGCAAGAACTCAGGTCAAGTCTCAAGAGGTGCTTCACGTTATGAATTATGAGGTTGCTTGGTGCAACTGTACAGATTGACTGATCACAAACATGCCTCTGCCTTCTGTATCCAAGTCTTACTTAGTAAAAAAAATCAACCTCCATGAAAAAGCAATCGCTTTGTATACCTGCATTTGTATATGCAGATTCATCAATATTCAAAACCATCTACTATAAATGCAAAGATTAATTCTGGGAACAGAACAGGCATCAAAACACAAACCTAAGAAGAAATAAAAAGGAACAGAAGAAAAGAAGGGACAGCTGACAAGTGGTAAAGAAATAGTGAAAAAAATATTAGTTAATATGATAGATCATTATCAGATGGATTTTCCCATGCTTAGTTACTTATGAGAAGAGCTGAGTCACTGAAAATTTGCTCATGGTCTGAAGACATACTATGTGCAAGATTCAGCCCCGAAAAGCAAATGAGCAGGAGTATCATCCACCATTTAGGTCTTATTGACTCCTACCACAGCAAATTTTTTTATTAGAAGTAAATTTCACTGAATTTGAGTAATGTGGCACTCTCCTTCCAACAATCAAATGATACTTTTCTGAGTCAAATGTAGTTTATAAGGCTTAAGCCATTAAGCATGACTGAGCTGACCAGTCATGCCACACGAACAAGGACTCATCACCACTAAGCCATGTCAAAAAAATAACCACATCAAGAAAACCAGAAGCTTAATGTTAGGAACAGCATAGAGACTGAAAAACTTCAGTTTCTACACAAGCAATTTGTCAAAAGAAAAGCACTAAACTTGAGAAGGAAATTTTTTTGCTGAAAATTACATCCTCAGTTATACAATTACATTGCTGGTGTTCCCCTGCTCCTCTTCCTCCTGAGTTTCTATCTAGGAAGAACTTGCTGGTTCAGTTATCTGTTTCAGAGTCTTGGCATTCAGAGGTTCTAGCAACAAAGCCCGATTATTATAAATACTTCAGTTATGACATTTCTAAGGAAATTAGACCAAGTATCATAGAATAGAACCATAGAAT
>VXBW01004784.1:0-57993 GCA_013400375.1 Thinocorus orbignyianus
GGGTGGGTGGGTAAAGGTTAGGGTATTTTGGGTAAGGTTTGTAAAAGTCAAGCTAGTACAGAAGGCACCACTGAAGTCCCTCGTCTCCCCGCCCCCCGGAAAAGCTCCTCTCAGTTTAGGGCACCTGTATCTAGAAATACAAACTCAAAATGAAAACAAATGCTTAAGAATTCAACCGAAGTTTGTAAGTTCTAGTCTCGAGAGCCTAGAAAATCCCTTCCACACTTATATCCCATGGTCATGGGTCCTTAAAAACTAATAAAAGGAGTGCTTGGGCTAGTGTGGACTCTTTGAGCGTTAACCTCTTTCTGGCAAGAAGTTTACCAGTCATAAATACTTCTGCTACACACGAGTATTGCTTTACTTGATACTATAAATGTGCATTCTGGGATGCGCAGTATCAAGAGAAATCGCTACCCAGGAATACATATGGTCCAAGAGTTCCCTATATTTGTTTTAGGAACAAAAGAACTAGGGGGTGCAGTAATAACACTAAAGTAGAAAAATCTCAGGTTTCAAATTATTCAAGCTCACATTTCACTTCCATCACAAACAGAGCACTAAGTGAGCGTCACACAGGCAAGATTAAAAAAGGACCATCAGAAACATCCCTCGGGAAGAAGTGGGTAAAGAAGCACTTTGTCATCAAGTTGTAAATCAGTTCTGGCACACTCCCTAATTCTGGGCTCTTCCCTCACCCACCTTGACTGACAAATCTTCCTCACTAGATGGAGAAGAAAGCAGTAGCTCCTTCCCTGGCAAGGCACCCAGGCCCCGCTAGACTTCTGCAAAGATCCTGCAGGTACCTTGTCTTGCTAAGATGGTTGCGCTGACTTAAAGGATTATCTGTGACATAAAATTAGGTCAGAACTTCATTTTAATTGTTTAATAATAGTTTCAGATGCTATCTCCCAAGCCTACCATCTGATTGTTGAGGCTTTAAAATGACATTACCCGCCCCCCACTATTAATTTTCTTTTCCCTTTCACTGTTTGAAAGGCTCAAGCGAACAGGAAAATGACTTCCTATTCAGGGAAGATGGTTAATGCAGCGGTAACTAAATGAGCTAGAAAAAGAACAGCTAAAATTGTAGTTCTTATTCCTCACTCAACTCTGTTTACAGGAATCTCAAGCATTCCTGTCACAGCAACAGGTAAAACATCCTCAGAAAATGGAGTCTATAAATCCTTGGTATGCCTTCCACAGACACCAAATCCCATCCTTGGTATTCATATTAATTTTAACAAAGACAGGAAGAAGAGAAAACAGTTAAAATACAAGAACACAGTTACAGTGTGAAAAGCCCGTTTGTGTAGCTTATAACCTCATGACAGAGAAAACCAGACAAACTCCTAGAAGGCCTTGTGATAACCCAGTTTTCAAAGCATGTTTGCACACACTCTCCCCCTGAGCTCTGGATATCAAGGCACTTGTCTTGACCATCGCTCAGCTGCCTGTCGAGACACGCTAACAACTTCCTACCCCCCTCTGCTGCTTCTCATCTATCAGCACAGACGATGCTTCATTTACTCTCACTTTCCTTCCTTCTCCACTCTTCTGCACTCTTAACAGCCCTTGTTGGAGAGGATATACGTATGCGTTTTCTTCCTCTCCTTTCCTTCTGAACAAGTTAACTTTTATTTCAGATATGGCACAGAAAAAACCTCCACATGTGGCCAATCTAAGCCATCTTCTGAAACTGAGAATTTACGTTGAGCTTCTATGCATTTCCCCACAGCCAGTTCTCACCATTGTAGTATTTAACTGCATACATCTTGGGAAGGAAACGGGGCTCGAAACCATTACAATGCAGTTAACTGAAATCATAATTAGAAGTACTGTCCAACACAAGCACTTTGAGCTATGACATGAATGCTAACTCCTACCCTTGCCTGTCCCACACCCAGGAGCCAAACACCTCACCATAAGCAGTCACCTGAGCTGTCTGAGCAGAAAAAACTGAAACCACGCATTATTGCTGGCACAGCTATTACACCCAACAGTTTTCACACACAATTGGGGAAAAAAAAAGCTTCTTTAATGACAAAACCCCATCCACGTGCTTCCTGACTGACTGTTTGGTCTTCACTCTTACTCTAAGCAAAGTATCTTGAAAATTTTGGGCACAACTACATTTGAAACTTTCAGGACAAATCTTGATTTCCAAATGAAAAACGTTTTCCTTACTGAAAGATGTGGATAAACTTCCCATTTAAATTTATGGCAACAGTCACATAAGAATCAGCTTCAAAAAACTTCAGAGGAAACTTCTATTTAAT
This sequence comes from Thinocorus orbignyianus, assembly GCA_013400375.1. NCBI lineage: Eukaryota > Metazoa > Chordata > Aves > Ciconiiformes > Thinocoridae > Thinocorus > Thinocorus orbignyianus. The sequence goes on from VXBW01004784.1 coordinate 2,280, forward strand.
GAGGATTTTAATGCACCATGCTAAAAAAAGGAGAACTTGCTCCCTTTGCATCCCTTAACTTACTGTACCTGTTTGATACCCTAGCACAGAAAAACTGACTTTAAAACCTCAGATGACTGGCAAAAAGAGTTCCTGCAGATGAAGTTTACCCTGCGCACTGCAGCAGTGTGAAAAAGCTAACTGCTTCCCCGCAGGAGCTGGGAAGGCAATTTCCAAAGGCTGCTTCTCTAAGCTGTGTTGCAGTGAGCTCAGCCACATTGGGCCAGGGCCTCCCACAAGAAGGCAGTGGATCCAGAGCTGTCCAAGCCCTGATCCTCACCTTACTGGAGAAATTAAAAACAGCCTTTCAGGTTTTTCAAGCGTGACTTCCCTCTCCACTCCTTTACATCTCTCCACAAGCCCTCTTTATTTCCCTCCACCTCTCCTGCCCTGGCAGCCGAGGGTTACTGCTGAACTGGCATCTCCCTCCTCTTCAGCCAGTTCATGTGGCCACGGCTCCCCGCTGGCAGCCTGCGGGGCCATCCCTCACTGCTGTTTACAGACAGGAAAGACTGAGGTGTGTGACCCAGCTGGCCCCTATTAAAGATAATGTTATCACAGCTCCAATTGTTCCTGTCTACATCTGCTGGTGGGAGGAAATAATCGACTTGTCTGAGCTGGAACAGGGGATGTTGGAGAACTCTGAATCAGAAAGCTGCTTGTGTCAGGAAACTTCATCCATATGTTGCATTAATGAAGGAATATTTTTTTCCATAGCTGAGCTAATAAACAGCAACTTACCATTATTTCTCCCTATTTGTTTCTATTTGCATGGAAGAGAAAGTCAGGGTGTGGGTGAGACGGTGTGGGGAAAGGCAGAGACCAACATGCAAAACAGAGGTAAACCCTCCCAGTGCCGCAAGTGCAGTCGTACACGGGGTCTAACGGGTACAAGACCTACACCACCTGAAAATATAACTGTTCACAAACAGGAAGCGCTACAGGATCTACATGCATGTCCTGAAGCGCTGAACTCTAAGCCAGGACTTCAGAAAAAACACACAAGACTCGAAAACAATAGAGGTGTGCTCCATACTGGCCTCCTACTGACCTACAGCAGGCCCTGCTGCGGGGCCAGTTTGGCCCTGGGTGCAGATGGCGAGAGTGCCCTTCAGCACACACCTTCAAGGATTTTTGTTCTACACAGCAGTCTTTCAGAGGAAAAATACTAGGAATACAACTGGTTGAGTTGCAATGTTTTAATTAAAACACCATAAACTACACTCCAAGGCATCACACTCACCTTGAAAAGGTTTGCATTCTGTCCCATTACTACCACCATTACCTTAATTAGTTTCAGTAGACTGGTTTCCTTTAAGGTGCAGTGCCTGCTGTGCTCTCATATCTGGAAGTTCATCATCAGGGAGGTCATTTAGGCCCTTCCATGTTCCTTCCTCCATCATGCTTTTTTATCATTAGCCTATTTTACTTGGTGTCTGAATACTGGATCAGGACATCAGAGAGATGCTGAGGAAGCTACAGCAGCTGTGAGCCTCACAAGAACTGAAGTGGCAAAGGGTGCTTTTATTATGCCTCAAGTCTGGGATTTTCAGGTTTCTGGACCATCAGCTAAATTCAAGGGTCCTGTAGGTTGTTACGGTGGCATTTAGCACAACTTGTTTACTCCAGTTTTGTAACTAGTTAGGAGCAAAGTCTGTTACTACTTCCCAGCTGTGTGGCAATAGTGTAAGCTAACTCACCACCCTGTGGTTGATTAGAACTGCAAAGGCACCTCTCAGCACCCATTGTTCTCCATCTCTAATACCCAAATGGTCTACCCAATATCCCGTTTCACTTCTAGACAACTTTACTGTTTTCTCTTACGAGCAACAAGCCACAGGACTAGATGACTCTGAAGCGCAACTTCATGCAGTGGACGTTCTCAAAGAGGCAGAGAACCCCATCCTGCAGTCCCCACACTCTGACCAGCTCCCCAAGGGTGCTGAAGGTTTTGGAGTCGCTTTCCTGTGACAAAGCTCCAAATCCTTAAGTGCAGCTACTTCTTCATCAAGCCAGTGGGAACCCATCTCTGAAAAAGCAGACTGTCTGGGACAATGATTGGTTGTATGGGGTTTGGTGGAGTTAATTTTCTTCACAGCAGCCTGTATGGCAGTATGTTTTAAACTGGTGACAAAACCAGTGTTGATAACATACCCATGTTATAGCTATTGCCGAACAGCACTTGCACAGCACCCAGGCCTCCCCTGCAGTGGGTGGCCAGGGTGGGCAAAGGGCTGGGAGGGGACACAGCCAGGAGAGCTGAGCCCACCTCAGTGAGCAAGCGACTGACTGGGGACTTAGTTGCTGGCTGGGGTCAACCCACTGCTACAAAGCGCCTTCCACATTTGAGCTCAAGCTGCTACTAAACACAGATTTAAAATCACATTATAGAGTTAAAATTAGACACGAAAAGTATGTCTTAAAACATCTGACTGTCACAAGCCAGGTACTTCTGTTGTTTGGGTAAACGTCAAAACCCTTTTTGAAAGTCTGCTTCCCATCTCTACACAACCATAAGCAGACAGTCTTCTAAGATAGAAAGATATGGAGACAGAAAACTTGTAACTGCAATTGCCATAAATATGCTAATGTGACATTTTTAGCTGTGCAATTTAAAAGAAGGAAAGTAATTTCATTATTGATGGATCTTCAGTTTTGTCTTCCCTTTTTTTTCCCTTTTCCTTTCATTTTTTTTCCCTCCCTCCCTTCAGCTTTTCAAAGCTTTTCCCATCCTTCAAGAAATATTTAGAATACTCTGACAGACTATGCCCTTTCCAACACTGGCATAGAAACAATTTGCCTAATTTACGACTAAGAGACTTTCCCAATTTCCTAAGAAAACGAGCAGTGCATTTGCTAATCACATCCTAATCTAGGTGACGTCATTACATGTGGCTACGACTGCCAAAGGAGGCCCCATTCAAGAGAAGACAGGAGCCGTAAGAGAGAGCCACTTGTGCAAAGCCTTTGCCCACACGGTTGGCGTCACTACTCTGGCAGCAGGGGGTCAGGCAGGCGTAGGGGTGGGGGTCACACATGCATTTACTCCTGCGAAGTTGGCTGCTGTTCAGAGCTGTAACAGAGGGACCACAGCTGAAGCCTTGTCAAAGGAAGCGAGTGCTGCACACACGGGACACACACACACACACACAAAAAAAATTAAAAAAAAAATCAGGTAAGTCATTTGACTTTGATGAGGGTGTGTTTGCTCTGAAACAAACACTGAAAAGCATATTTTAAAAGTCTGGCTGAGCTGCTTATTCACCCTCTCCTAAGTGAAATTTGAGTGCGACAATTTGCTCAAAACTGGTGAAATTTCTCTTCCGAACCAGATAGCTTAAGCAAAGACAAAAATCACCTCACAAATTTGTATGAAAGCCTAAGCATTCTCCTCACACATAAGAAAGGGAAAACAGCCCAAAGTGTATTAGGTTGCTGAAGAGCCCACCAGGCTGGGCTGTTTCTCTTTAATAAATCGGGTCTCTAAACAAAAACAACAAAAATCAACAGGGGGGAAGAGGGAGATGGAGAAGGAAAGGCTCAAAATAAACCAGTGTTATCCAAACACTGCTAAATCCTAAATAAAACACAACAATACTGACCAAGCAGAGACACAGAGGACCTGGCATGGCTCCAGAACACAATAACCATTTGTCTTCTTTGCCAGAGGCAGCAGCAGCTGGGGATGCCACTCCGGGGGATAAAATAACACCATGCTACAGCTGGAGGATTACTCCCAGGAGCAATGCAATACATAAGAATAAAAGATGACAAGTTAGATGAATGCCCTTTGAGAACCTTTTCAGAAAGGACTAAGTGTTCTTTATGAGAAGCAGGAAAATTAAGGATGCAAAAGATTGCCAACGCAGTTTTGCCAAATACATTTGAGAGTGAAAATGAATCGACATGCAAAAGGCTTCATCTGAATCGGCCCAAAATTCTGCAAGGAAACACCAGAGGGGCAGATCCCAAAAGGGTATTTTGTGAAAATAGAGTATTTTCCTAAGAATTAACGGGAACCCTTTGAAACACTCCCCCAGAGTGTACAGGATGATTATACACCATGCAATAGGAACTTCTGAGTGGCAGAATACATCTTCAGCATTTCATAACATAGCGGGGGAAGAAGTGGAAAGCCAACAAATAGTACTTATTTATTTATTTATTAATAATACTTCCTTTAAAATTAATGTTTTAATACTACCTGCTCAACAGCAAAATCAAACTTTTGGAGAAAGGGATAAGACTGGAATCAAAACGTAAAATCCTTCACAATGCTATGTGCACTGTAAGGTAGGAAATGCCATTGCATTCCGACCTGAGTTCACCCACCGCATGGCTGCTTCAGTAAGAATATACTAGGTGAAAGCGGAAGTGTAGATGCCTCAAAAATACATCCTTGTGGTAATATAATCAAACATGCAAGAAGGACCAGACCAGCAATACAGGAAGCTTTTCTGCTGCAGGGTGGGGGAGCTAAACTGGGAGAGACTTATCAAGTGCAAATGGGAGTAAAGGGAGAAAAAGGGGAACAAGCTTCTATGGTATGATACTAAGCTTTACATAAAGTAAATTATAGCCCTTTCTAAAACAGCATTAAGTCAATATATAATATCCCTGCTAATGACATGGAATGGAAACAATTTCTTTCCTGCACCTTTCAAGGCTGCCAGGAAAAAAAGCGCTACAAAGCTGGACGGAACATGGTGACCAGCAACAAAAAAAAGGCAAAAGGACTCAATTTCCACCAAGAAAGCTAAACATAGATAAGATATCCAAGGCAGCATAACAATTCAGTTTCCCAGGTCACAGCTAAATTTATTTAGGTACCTAAATCACCTAGGCGGTTGGTTTGAAACTCTTAGCTTAAACCAACCGAACAAGTTATCTAAAATAGTCTGTGGATTTGCAGCTCATCAGCAACACTGAGTCAGGTAGCTGTGGAGCAACCCTACTTTCACTCAAGGTGAATGGGCAGTACGGTAAAAGATCATCAGCATCTAACAGGTGCTTGACCTAAAAGAGAGATAATGCTTAAGATGAGCAGCATACAAACTGGGTTAACTAGGATTGATATGAGAGAAAGGAAATATATGGGCTGATTTCCAGGAAGGCTGTCTGACAAACGTGTTAGGCCATGGAGCAATCTCCCACAGGAACTGGTGAAAGCTTGATTAGTTGGAGCTTTTTGAAAAAATTTACACCAAACAATAGACAAAACATAGGAAAGAATCCTGTACTTCAGGGAAACTAAGCACAGACATTTCTAATCTACAGATCCTCCCTGCCCAACTCAACCAACCAGAAAAGCTTAGGTCTTTTTACATTTTGGTTCTTCTTTTGCTGCAGCAGCTTGGCTCCCACTTGACACCAGCCACTGTGGGGAGGAATCAAGCCCATCTCCTTCACTAAGGCAACAGCAGCTCTGCCACCACAGGCTGCCCAACCCCAGTCTGTGCCAGTCATCAAGATGGGAAGCTACGACCACGAAAAATTACGTCCTGCATTTTAAAATGACTGACTTAATCCACTCTGTAGAGATAGCAGACATTTCCCATGTCCTTAACTGAGGCAGGGCTGCAGGGTTAGTGTTCAGGGATATTAATATATTGCATCCTGCAGACATGTGTCATTCAAGCTTTAACTAGAGCATTTCAAATAAATCTGCCCCGAGCTTTAACAAGTCCTTACACAGCTCAGCTCTGTGGCATTCCCAGTGCAGTAGGTAGTAATCATCTGAGTACACTATAATATGAAATGACCTACGGTAGTTATATTTCAGCTCATCAACTACCCTGTAGCAATAGAGGGCTCAGTAACCACTTGTTTATTAGCTGTGACCTATAGCTATTTACAAGGCAATATACCTATGTAAATGTATTTTAGTAAGTGCTATGTGCTGTAATGTATGCTGGGCTTCCAGGCACTTCTTTGTACCAACGACCAACAATGAGGTTTTTCAAAAGTCCAGTTCATTTCACAAAAGGACAAGAGCCTCTCCCTTCAGCACAGAAACTTAAAGAAGTTACAGTTTTTAATATTCAGCAAGTTGATAGTTTCTACAGCATGTGCACTTTGACACCAAACAGGTTACCAGTGCAGTTAGGAAACACCCTATGCAAACGTAACTGATTTTATTTACTGCCTGATAAGAGCTTTCGGAGGCACCCTTGGCTCACCAGTAGCTAGACAGTAAAAATTGTGGGACATGAACTTCCACAGTACATCCCAAGTCAGGTGTTTCAACACTGTGGGCATCTGCATCTGATAAAGGCACTGTAAGAGACGAAGGCAGGTCACGAAGAGGATGCCCTGTCATATTTATTACTGCAATGAGTAACTGACAATAAAATTTCAAGTCTCATCACCCTTTCTCACTAAAATGTGTCATCTCTCTTCCCCTTCTTCTCTTTACACACCCTACAATACAGGACGACCCCAGAAAACGCAAGCACTAGATAATTCATCTCCAGACTACACTGGCAATGAATGCTATGCTGTGCACAGGTTCACCTTTGGCTTTCCTGCTGTTAACAGAGGCAATTTGAGTTTTAAACATTTGATTGCCTGTAGACATAAGCAAAGTGGAAGAATAGCTGAAACATACTAAGTACCATTAAATTTATGAAGGTAAATTTCCAGCAAGAATTGTTTCTATGATTAAAACAAACAAAACATATGCACATATACAAGATACATCAATCCTTTTCTTCTTTTCCTTTAATGTAGCTGATCCTACTCTATATGGGAAGATAAGAAAACAGGATTATCCAGAAAATTTAAAAAAATTACTTATGTTCATTTTGGATTCATCTTATTTACACTTGTCACAGTTAGTGGTAGAGGAAGAAAACAAAGAGAGAACCACCCCAGAGCAAAAAATTAACTACTGCCCGTAGCACCTGCAACAGGGTGCAGCATGTGAGAAAACTCCTCAGGCAGCTGGAACTGCAAGAGCACATTCCTAAAACATACTGATTTTGCATGAAATCTCAGAGAGCCAGTGTTGCAAAACTAACAAAACTCAAAAAGAGAAAAGGAGAAAGCAGCAGCTGGAACCATCAAGGCTGGCATAATGGGAAACCAGGTACCCTCCTGCAGAAAGGGCAGCTGGCACCGGTAGAGCTGAGGCACTGCAAACCAGTTGTGTCACCACTGCAGTGGTGGGCTCTGTAAGCAGCCACCCAAGTGTAATGAGTGAAGCTTGAAGGCAGGGGCAAAGAAAGAAGAAAAAGTGGCTCCTGCCTGTTGCCCAGCTCTTGCCAGGCTGCACTGCACAGCGCACCGATGACAGAGCACGCACCTGCAGAATAAAGGACACCAATCCTGCAACAGGGATTTTTAAGCCACAAAACCTCCAGATGACCATTAGCCCCATGCATTGTTGCAGCTCTCCTTCCCCCCTCTCCTAGGCCCTTCTAGTCACCCGTTTGCCCCACAGTCACTGACAGCACAGTGCCCATAATGCAGGAAACCTGTCTTTACCAAAGCCACTGGGTGACAAATGGTGATACGGTGTATTAACTAGGAAAAACACATTCTCATTCTGCAAAGGTGTGTGCCAAGCAACAGAGGTTAAATATAAAATTCAAACTATGCAGTAATTCCATTGGGAAAAGTGTTACAATATCTACCTCTCAGAGGACCTTAAAACCTCTTTGATCAGCTAAAGGTCCCTAAATCCCTGATGAGATTCAGACCAATACTGCTAATTAAGGCCCAGAAAAATTACCCGAAGTCTCCAATGAGGGAACAAAACCAGGTATTTTAACTGCTTGGAATACTCACCACAAACAGGCTTAAAACATGCATGGCTAGGGTTTCATTTTGCTTCCTTTCGCCAGCCGGCTCCCCAAGGAACAATAAAATCTGCAGCAAACCAGCCAGCCTGACCCCTCCAGAAACCTCCACCATCACCCCATCGTGCAGAGGGACCAGCTTTCCCAGTCATTCAGTTCTCCCAGCGGTTCTTCCCTTCTGCTCCAGCAGAATGCAAGTCACTGAAGGAGACACCTACACTCCAAACCTTGCACTTGCAGGCTAAGAAATTACAGCTTATAAAAGGCAATTTGCCAAACGCTTGACCTAATCTCCTCTGGATTAACTTGAACCACAATTGTGGCAATACGTTTGGGATCAGTAGGCAAGAAGAGCAGAATAGGAGGTTAAAGCACATTTTGCCTGGTAAAGCTTCCAAATTCTTACTCTTTATGAGACAAAGTGGGAGCAGGAGACAGAACGACAGACAGAGCCTGTCAAGGAGGGGGGGGAGGGGGGGGGGAGAAAAAAAGAAAAAGAAAAAAAAAGAGATTCGCCCTGCTGCAGAGACTAAGAATATATACAGGAGAATTAGGCTGTTTTCTTCTCTGCCAAAAATAAATGTCTCAAATAAGTGCTTCAAGTAACTTTTAAGTATTAAAAATAGTTTATGAAAAACGGGTGCCTTTCAAGTTGTCTCCTTCTAGGGAAAAGTTCCCAGCAAGAATGATGAGAAATAACTAAGACCTAACGGCAATTAATTTCCAACCCATCCTATAAATTGCATTTTATCATTTTTATTTATATCTCAAATTGACACAAGACAGCTAAACATAAGCTAACAACCTAATACATAAAGGTGACAGCAGCAGAGTAACAATTTACTGGATTTATTCTGGGTTCTTTGATTTGGTTGGATTTTACTTTAGGAACCAACATCAAGGGAAATATTTTTACCAGGCAATGTAAAGCTTCTCCTCTTCATTCTGTGCCTGCAGGAGGGGTGACCTTTGTTTTCTTGGTAATAAAACTTTTCTTTCCCAGTCTTTCTTTATGTTAGACATACCACTCTCATGACATTAGTCTGCTATTTCAGAATCAGAAAGTTGTCTAGAGTTCTGGAGAAAAGGAGTGGCGTCCTCAAAAACCATGTCTGGGACTGCTGTGTCTACAGTACACGGTATTTTAAAATGCGATGGGAGACATGGTTGTGGCATGGTCACACACTTGTGTCTGCCTGAATCTTCCTAGGAAAATGAGCAGACAAGAACACAGACTTTGGTTCAGATTAACTCTTGAACAGATCAACCGGTCCACATGGAAAAGATGCTGCTGTTGCTACCAGTAATGGCTAGTTCTGTAACACCGCTTTCCCAGCTAAGCTGCAGGAACACTCGCTCCCACAGCTCCTGCCCAGAGCCCTCTCCTCCCACCGCAGGTCGTACCAGACCACAGAAAAGGGTTTTAACCCACACAGATCTTGGCATTGTAAATCCAGTCTTGTTTACACAACTGGCCCAGTCCCCTCTGGCAAAACCAAACTCAGTAAGAACCCACATCAGCCGTGGCTAAGTTAAAATGCTAAGCTCAACTATGCAACGAGAACAGCCTCCAGATCCTTCCTGCTAATTTTCTCACAGCCTGGTGCAGACACACCAACCACCCTGCTGAAACCCTGCTCATAAGGAAGGGCTGAAGCAAGAAGTTCTCTAACTATTGGAAAGGGCAATCTCTCACTCCTTCACCCTTTCGAAAAAAAACAAGCTGCTGGTGTGTTTGGTTTTTTTCCTTTAGAGGGAGGGAAGTTCTACAAGTCGCCACGTTACTTGGCTTCTATATTTATGTCTGCTAAATTTGACCGGTTCCCACAGAACCAGAGCCCCTCACTGAATACTGAAAGTATCTTGTGGGGAAAAACTTTCAGGTTAAAAAAGAAAAAAGAAAAAAAAAAAAGAAAGTTTGCATCCTGAAATTTGTATTACTTGCCTCCTTTCTCCCCCATGTAACTAGCAGGCACATAAAGAATGCATGCTGTTTTTGCATATGGTATCTCATTAACTGCAAAAGAAAAAGAAACTGTATTCACTGAAACATTAACAGAAACTTCTTGTTCTATGAAGCTACAAGGAAATAAAAGGTTAAAAGCCATTTATTTTACCTTTCTTCCTTTCTTCCACTGCACTGCCAATTAGTAGTAGATTTACAAGCGCAATGTTTTTTTACTAGAGTTATGAGAAACACAAATAACTAAATCATGTTATTTTGTAAAGTATAACTATGATAATCTCATTGAGACTGGAATTCTACCGAAGAAACAGGCTGTCGCATGTGGGATTTTGTATATTTTGCTCTTGAGTTAGAAAAATCCCGCAGAAGTACCCAGAATGTTCATAGAGAGAAGGAAGCCAATGGATTAGTCAAAGGACAAGGAATGAAGAGACTCTGCCTTCCTGTGCCCCAAAACCACCCATGCACATTTATATCATTAAACGATACCAGAGACCCAGAGCAACCCAAATACAGGCAGTGCAACAGTAAATAATGATCAGATGATCAGAAAACCTGCCAGTATTTGATAGTTGAGAATTTTTTCTGAATTAATTCTATTAAGATCTGGTTTTGGGGGAAAGGCAGACACGTGGAACGGGACTTGCACACACAAAAGTCTGTGCAAGGTGGGCTGCTGCATTCATATTTACAGCCAGAGGAAAGAACTAGAGCATTTTCCATGAACCTTACTAGCAGCTGCTCGGCACCTTCGAAAAGTAGGCTCATTACTTGCCAACTTACCCTCAGATTTTGAGTACAAGAAGGGCCAATATGGTCATCTGATATTCCACAGAAGTTCCCCTCACTGTGACCTCAAGTATTTCAGCAGGTTGTCAGTTATTATTATGTTTGTGAAAATAATAAAATAATTACTCTAAACAGTTTCAACTAACTGTGAAGCTAACTTGATGCCTAGTAGTATCTTTTAATGGCAATTTCCCCTCAATTAGAGCACCTCATTTTCCACGGTAATGCTTGCAAGTTTCACGTTTCAACTAGACTTTCTATACCATTAAAAAAAATATTAAAAAATAAATAATCACCTTTCAAAATCTGGAGAAACACACGAAAAATAAGCGCCGGCAGCATTAGTTCTGTCACATTTCTCTTTCAGAACACTACAGCTAGTCTCAGGCTGCAATTCACTATTCAGCAGTGGCCCAGTAGGCAGGACTCCATGCTGAGGATGGCCAAGCCAAGCACTTTAGAGGGGACTGTCCTCACAGTTCATCATGCTGCAGGCGGCTTCCCATCATCAGCACTCTCTCTCTAGATGAACCGTCATTCAAATGCTATACCAGCATGAATTAAGAGATTTTGGGTAGGTGTGTGGTCACATACAGGCTGAGACATGCATGATCCACCTCTTCTTCACGCAGCCACAGAAGATGTAACCCGGTTCTGCTGAGGATGCTGCCTGGTCTCACTGGGGGCTCGGGAGGCTACTAAGTCCCAGGGAGAAACAAAGCCAATCCCCTGCCACGCTAGCACAATTTTGCAACCTCAAAACGAAGCGCTGGCTTGCCTCCAGCCAACTTCAAGTACAAGCACAGGACAGGCCCCAAAGACATGTCCTTCAGTACAGCCTGTTCTGAACACCACAGCCCAGACACTTGTGGAGCAGAACAAAGAAGGATACGAAGCCAGTGCAAAGAATGGTTTGAAATTTAAAATTTGCTCTTCAAAAGCTCTGTCCTTCAGGCTTAACCTGCTTCTGCTAACTGCGGAAACATTCAGCTCAAAAGCAAGTCCCACATGTAGAGCTTAAACAAATGAGCCAGTAAAACTCCATAAAATAAGGGACAAAATGCAAATCAATGACCATCAAGTTATGTGCATCCTTAATGCAAATACATGTTCTCAGCATACAGTAACTTGAACCTTTTGGTAGATCTGTCATGGCTCCATTTTGAATATCTTATCCAAAAACTACAACATGCAGAAAAGTGTCATCTAATATTTTTAGTGTTAGCCTTAATAAAACACATACACAAATAATACTTTAATGGCCTTTAGAATTAGCTTGTGTAGAGCTTATTCTTTTACTCATTTATTCTTGGTCACATATACAGCTTCTGAAATAGGTGAAATGACAAACGTGTGAGGTAATGGATATTAAAGTAGATAGGTGTCCACTGTTTTGCACAGAAATCAGACAGGAGAGAAGTTTGCTATATACTTCCCCAAACCAGACTGAAATGACAGGAAACACTATATGTACTTTTAAAGGTAAATGAATGCAGCGAGGGCACTTAACTGTGCACTCTTTGCCACAACTAATAGTTTCTCATTTCCATCAAATCGGAGTTCTTCAAACTTCTGACTGCTGCAAGCATCTGTAAAAAGGACAGCACAACCTTAGATAATCCCTTTATGCCACACAGAATTAAGACAATCGAGACAGGTTTGGTTTGACTTACCCTGGCAGGTTAAATAAACTGTGATAACCCTGCCCAAAACAGACTACATGGGTAAAGGCAAAATCTTGCCCTACCTCCTTATAGCCGGTTCATCTTGGATAAACCCATGACCTCGAGAACACAGTCAAGTATGATTTTCAGTATCTGTAGTGTTATGAACCTAGTAAGCATGCAGCATGGCAACCTTCAAGTCAGTGAACTAAGCTACACCAAAAGATCTCAACCCCTTAGTGTAAAAAATGTATTATAGACACAGGTTTGGTTTTACAAACTGAGAGAGAGAATTCAGCAGACTACTCTCTTGTTGAACTGTTCCAACTGAAAGGTTTGTTGTATGGCAGGGTGAATTAGCAACTGAGGAAAGACTGAGGTTCCTTGCTAAGTCAGCCTCCCTGTTTCAGTAGAGAATATCACTGGTCATGCTCAGCACCATATCTTCAGATCTTCCTTACCATGAGAGTGCACTTTACACATGAAAAATAATAACGTTCCTTGTTTTCTCCTCCTTGAAAACTCCAGATTCTAAGGTCAGGGGACTAAGAATTTGAAGTGACTGCAGGAATATTAGCAGCAGCAGAGTGGTGGTGAATGGAGATAAATCCAGTTGGTGGCAGGTCATGAGTGGTGCCCCCCAGGGCTTGGAACTGGGGCCAGTTCTCTAAGATCTCTATCAATGATCTGGACAAGGGAATCAAATGTACCCTCAGTAAGTTTGCAGATGACACTAAACTAGGTGGGAGTGTTGACCTGCTTGAGGGTAGAAAGGCTTTGCCAAGAGATCTGGACAGGCTGGATTGATAGGCCAAGTCCAGCAAGATGAGGTTCAATAAGGTCAAGTGCTGGGTCCTGCACTTCGGTCCCAACAACCCCATGCAGCGCTACAGGTCTAGGGAAGAGTGGCTGGAGAGAGATGCCCAGGGGAAGAGGACACGGGAGTATTGGTCAATAGCCAGCTAAACACGAGCCAGCAATGTGCCCAGACGGTCAGGAGGGCCAACAGCATGTTGAGTAGGACTCTGGAGGTGATCATCCCTGTCTATTTGGCACTGGTGAAGCCCCATCTCGAGTACTGTGTCCAGTTTTTGGCCCCCTACCACAAAAAAAGACATTGAGGAGCTGAAGCGGGTCCAGAAAAGGGCAACAAAGCTNAATTCCACAGAAACCTCATCTTTTCCATTAAAACTTAGATTCATACCCAAACTTAAAATTCAGGTAACATTAGACCTAAATGCAAATATTGCACTTTGGTTTCTTCTTGAAAAGCTCAACAAATGGTAGAATTTCTTCAGCCCACATTCCAGAATCTGAAAGAATAGTTAAAATAAAACATTGACTTTTAACACTGAACATTTCCCCATCTTGTAAGCGCCCCTTGAACCAATATGATCCATACACACAGTGTCAGCTGTGTTCCTGTCAAGTTACTGTTGCCTGCAAAACACCTATGTGGGGCATTTCCCATGTATTTACTGTCCATTTATCAGACCCTGAGGACAATATTTTAAAAAGAAAAGGTTTTCTGATTGCATTCAGCTTTCACCTCCAATGCAAGCTGTCTTTTTAGTCAAGCAAGTTATTAGTGTCGATATACAACAATAAATGGCCTGAAATACACAGACATTCAGATTTGAACTTACATTGATCTCAAAAAAAAACCCCCAACCTGTAACAAAGTAAAAAAAACCCACCACTCTCAGGAAAATAACTGTTGATTATTAGAAACAGCAGAGTCTTACTGCATTAACACAGAGCTGTGAAGTTGGAATACTGGTCTAAATCCCAGACCCCCCCAGGGAACTTTTACTCATTAGCTATTATTTGGCGAAGTACTAATTAAGAAGATTTAACAGATTAAAGTGTGAATTGCTTTAATATCAAATAATTGTTTCTATTTTAAATACTCAGGAGGTGCTCCACTACAGTATCTGCAGGCATCCCATGAACATGTACAGAAGCAGAGAGTATCATTAGATCAGAAAGACAAAAATGTAAGCGAAGATTGAAACACAAAGAATTTTACAAACAGTGTGCCACAGAAACATGGAACTCTTCAGTAAGTGAGGTGCTCTGTTTTGCTTTAAAATTCTATTCACTTGCTGTTTCCAGGTGTTTCCTCGTTGTCTTATAGTTCGTGGCATTAGCGTATGTCATAGGCAACCTCATTATGCCATAGGCTGTTGCTAAGTGACACTCTGCAAACACACAAAGTTCTTGAGACAAAATCATAAACAATCGTGGTAGATTCAATAAATAAATAAAGTTGTAGCACATCAATCTTAAGAAAATTTATAAGAAATTAAAATTCCTAATCATCATCAGCTACACTTGGTACTCCTGTCTACTGAAGATGAAGTAAACTGTTGGCTCTTCTTTTAAACATTAACTTGATGGTAATACTGCACCAAAACTTGGCTACAGACAGACATATCCGGGCAGTAACAAAGACGACCTTCAAGACAGCCTTTCCACAGACAGATTATTTTTCATGCATGATTATGCAGCATTTACATTGCAATTCCTTACACGAAGCAAATCACTTACACTGTGATTAGAATTAAGCTGTATCCACTCCAGGAGAGTCCTGGACAATAGTTGTAAAAGTACAGTCCTCAAAAACTGGGAATACTCAATGCTAAGGAAAAGGCACAAACATTTGTTGATTTGAAAAGGACGCATCAGAAGAGTCACAGAGCAGACAGTTACAAAAAACACAGAGCAGACCTCTTTCTGGTTGCTAAGAAAGCATAGGACATCCCACAATAACCACAGCTGATTCAGAACTACCAAAACTCCTGGGACATAACCATGGCTTAGCAACAGAACAGTTTTCAATTTCTAGGTGGCTCTAGGGCAGTGGGCTGGCCACATCAGTCTTCTGGAAGCACCTTTGGTTTGTGCTTGGTCCCTACAAACTGAAGAAACCACTCTCCAATTGCAAGCTTGTTCCTGGTGGTTTGCTGGGACAACCTGTGGGTAAGGCGCTCCCTTCTCCATGACTGTCTGAAGAGGTCCTTCCTACACACAAGAGTGTACACTAGTTGGCAGAGCAAGAACTTAATTACCAAAGGCAGGAGTACGATGAAAGCAGACCTGATGAAAGCATCATTTAAATCTTCTTAGGGTCTAAGACAGTACTTCACCATGTAAGAAAGAAAAAAACTTGACAATGCAGAAGTCAAAGAGATAAAATGCACTTTCTCTTGCTATCTAACTTTGAATAACACTAACTACTCACTGACCATCAGGGTGTCTTGCCAAATCTTTCTTTCCTTGCACTATAATGGACCTACTCTAGGTGAATACAAGCCACCGACCTGCTGTAAAAATGGCTGACTGCCCTAAACTAGTAAAAAGGCATTTCACCAACCAGCCCTTAAAAGGCGCTGCAAAGCCTGGACCATAGTGGACTGACTAAACATGCTCTGGACAAGCAGCTGCATACAAACCAGAGCCCGGCCGTACCAGCTCAGCTCAGGCACAGCACTGTCACATCTGCACAGCACTCAACGCCAACACAGCCAAAAAGCTCCAGATTTTAGAAAGCACAGAAAGAATTAGAGATGCAATGATCTAATTGGACAAAGGGCTGAGGACACTAGGAAGAGATCCAGCAAGCAGTAACATCTAGGACAAGAAATCTCAAAAGAAAGCAGAGAACTTGAGCATTCAACACACCTGTTAGGCAAGACTCACAACTAGGGTGCAGTTTCCTCACCCAGCAGGAACTGGAAGTGCCGCAAGAACAGTGCACACACTTTACTGGAAGGGAGAAGGTTCTCTGGCCAACGCAGGAGTGTCAATGTTAGAAACCCACCAGAAACTCTAATCCTCCCTTTTTGGCTCAGAAGTGGAAAAACAGTAAAGAACAGGGAAGGTGGGAGGACCTGTCAACAGCAGGGAGCAAATGCTATCTGTATCTTTTTTTTCAGTCACTCAGTTCATGGATAATCAGCCATTATGGCCTTGAATGGTATGCAAGACATCACAGGGGGCTTATGAACATCTAATCTGCTTTGACTCTGTTTCAAATTGCTTTGTACTTGAAGTTATAAAGAGAAAGCTGTTTCACCCCTTATAGCTGCCATTCCTTTTTTAGCCACTTAAGGATGTTATCATAAAGGAAAAGGTATTACAAGATAAGCTCATCCAGGTCACAGGAAAGAACATTTTCCAAGCTAACTTAAAGTACAAACGATCTCTCCACAGTCAACATAAATTCTCTATAGGCTGGGTTGCAGTTAACTTGTCCTCTAATCTTTGCCATCAGTAAACCAATGAACAATTTTAACACAGTAACTATGCTGCTGAGGTTACAGGACAGCAGAGCTGTGTAATGAAGCTTCTTGTATAAGAAAACGTTTTTCTGACGCACTTAGACCTGTGAGCAAAGGAAGCTCTTGGCTCCAACAATTTACTACAAAAACAAAGCTAAAAAGCTTTTCTCCAATTGCAGTCAGCCAAAAATTCCTCTGCAACAGTTGTTTCCCTTACACTTCAGTCTCTTACAGTATTAGCTCAGTCCCGATGGCATCTTTTCCATCCTGTCTTCAGATGACTCTGTCAAAACTGCCTAAATAACTTGTTTGCACTTCGGCAAGGTACCAGGAGGAATTTAATTTTTCCTTTTTTTTTTTTTTTTAATGGTCTTTACTGCTGAATACAAACCTGATAACAAAACAAACATTCACACTGGGACACAATATACATAAAGCAAACACATATAGCAACTTTAAATTAGCTGCAAACCCCTTTTTATTCAGGGAAGCACACCAGTTGGGAAATTAAATGAAGCATCTATAATTTATTGCAGCAACTTCAGGTTGAACTCAAGTGAGCTCAAGTAAGACACTGAACTACCCTGCATCCTAAAATAACAGCCAAAGAACAGCACAAGGTAAGTCCACTGCTCAGTAATGACAGAATCAGTCTCTGGTTTATATATAGGTGTAGCTTCTGCCCTCCCACTCATAACCTCTGCTGTATTATTTTTCAAAGACAAAGGAGCAAGATTCGCAGCTTGATTTCGCTTTTTTTTCTCATGACTGAAATCTCTGCTATCTTAATGACTCTTTAATTGACAGTATGGCCTTAGGATCGTACAGGACAACAGGCAAACTTTAAGGAAAACTACAGAGGACAAGTTTTCTTGACATGTTTTATTCACCTCTAATAGGAGCAACAATGAATTCTTCCAACTCCTTTACAAAAATAACGTAAGAGGAGACCAATTAAAATAAAGTGTACTATGCCGTCACCATTTCAGTGATGAATCCATGCTGTACACCAAAGGCAGGCTTGGGTTTGCTTTGTTTTTAAGGTGCTGCTGAGTTACAGAGAGTGCACCTGGATACAGAGCCTCCAAGGAGCAAACCCACAGCGAGTGCTCTAAGGACAGGTGAGCAGGAGGGGAAGCAGCAGAGTGCAGCTTGTCACTACCACGAATGAAACTGCCTCACAGCACTACAGGGACAAAGCCTGGCAGCTTTTCTCCTTCCTCTGTCTTTGGGATTTATGAAGATTCATTACTATGTCAGTAGTACCCGTCTTTAAGTGCACTAACAGTACCGTGCCCAGTAGAAACCTGACCAACAGGGACATACTCACACAAACCTGCCAGAGGAGGCTTGTCTCTAAGTCCATGATTAAATTAAAAAAAAAAAACTAACTCCTGCCCTCAACCTTCCTCTCTTTGAATCAAGCTTTCCAAAAGGAGATACTCTATTTCCACCACTTCATAAGGGACTGCTTAGGGCAGATCATACCCTTAGGTATCCAATGGCTACTTCAATCCATTTATTAACCATGGTTGACCCACTCTTGCTGCTGGCATAGCCAGTGGAGAACCTCACTAATCTCATCTAGGAAGCTGCAGTCTCCTTTTGGCAAGTCATGTGAGGGAAGGGAAAAACCAAACCAAACAAAAAAGAGCATACAACAGCTCTCAAGAAAGGAAGTTCAGCTGTTCCGACTAAGTTCAAGCCACTCTGCTTTCTTTTGCTGTAATTCCAAAAAGGCAATCAAGTTCAGGAACACACTTCCAGACTTTGCTGTGTGTAAATGTGCCCTGTTTTATACAGGGGCAGCTGAAGTATACGTGTTAATAGCTTCTCTAACTTAAGGCTAAAGACCAAATACAGGAATACCTAAGAATTCAGGGCCTAATGCTTTCAAGCACCAGGTTTTATTGGAACCCCATTAAATCTCGTGACACGAATTCGTTTACCTCATTTAATTGTGAAGTTCCAGAAGAGCAAACAAGCATGCAGTGATCTGAGAGAATATTAAATACAACAATCTTCAGCAATTACCTGCTCCCATCAATAGTCCTGTTTTCCTTTACACACTCATCCTATTCTGTTTCTCCACTACTCAGATATCTGAAAGCAACATAAATGCTGTTTCACTAGAAGGAATATTATCTTCATCAGGGAACAGAAGTAGAATTTGAAAGACAGTCACCCGAAGTACCTGCAGTAAGTGACAAAGTCAGTCAACTACCCACTGCAAACTCAGTCACATTGTGGTTACCAAAACCTTTCGCAGAGGACCCATGGGGACTGAATTTCCACCAGCAACATCCTAACTTCTAGTCTTTTGCAGTGTTACTAATCACTGCCTCGTCACTACACACCAAGGAGCCAGGAGAAGACAAAGGGGCTGGGCAAAGCTGGCTGCATGGGCCAAAGCAGTACAAGCTCAAACCTGACAGCAATTCATTACACATTACTTACAGATTTCTAAATCGTAGTAATGTTTTCACTCACCCAGGTGACTTCTGCAGGTGGCTGAGGAGCCCATGCCTCTCCTGGGCCACTGGGACTCACAGTCAAAAGAAAGCAGTCAAACCAGTCAGTAAGAGACTCCCCTTCTGAGCCACAAAAAAATTTTTGTGGTTCTCTCATTCACTCACCGAGAGTGAAAATAAATCTGCTTTACATGCATTTTGATTTGTTTGGCTTACTCTGTCTAATTTTTAAAAATAAGTGCTTATTTATTTAATCTGCTAATCCACACGGTAGAAGCGTTCTGTAGTTTTCTCTTCCTTCCCTCCCCAACAGATGTGTAATTATTCTTCTTCCCCACCGGACCAGAAAGGGCCACGATGTACCTAACTGACCAGTCTGCTGATGCAACATGTAAAAGCCTGCCAAAACCATCTCTCCCTACGCTGGAACCTGTGCTTTGTTCCTGCCAGACAATGCTGCTTCTTAACTACCAAGAAAGTCTCACATAGAGGCATCTCCCTACTGCAAAGAACCAGAGAGAAGATTCTGCTCGGGATTTGTTCTTCCACAACCCTGCTGTTTCTGGGGTTGAAGCTGAAATTATTACAGTTTTGTTGGAAGACCACACTTCGTGTGCTTAGCACACTCTGAACCAAAGCCAAGATGTACCAGGATCTTCGCAAGATTTTAACCAGCAATCCCCCCACCTCCAAAGTACCTGACAATCCAGACTGAGGAGGGCAGGAAGGCTTCTGCACTGTCATTGCCAAAAATGCACTGAAGGCAAAGCAGACTGCCGATCTCAGGAGAACATGCACTTTACTGAGAGGCTGGCATGCATGTGAAAATAAACTTTCTTCTCCCTATACCAGAAAGCCAACTCTCCAACATCTCAACAACCCTGCTTGCTTTGGAAGCTTTCCAGTCACATCTTTCTGTATATGCTATCAAATATATATTTTATAAGCTCCTTTTCTCAGTTAGAACACTGCTGTTCCAAGCTTATTCCATTAATACTTCATGTGAAAATAAACCTCTCTCCACATTTCAAGAAAACAACAGTTCCCTGGCAACAATTAGTGGAAACTGTTGTCATTGGTATTTTGCTTTGAAGAATTGAAAAGGGGGGGAGGGGACCCTCAATTCTCCTTCGCAGGCTTCAGTAAACCCACAGCTCAAAGGACAGTTTTCTTCTCCGAAGTAAAAGATTTCAAATATCTCAATTCCCAGAGAGTTGGGGGGGGGAAGGAAAAACAAACCAGCAGCCGAGACCATTGTAACTACTACAATCAGCTGTTCCACATTGAAAAACATGTTGTCCTCCATATCCCACTGCTATTAAAAAATGTGCAACTTGAAATACAATGACTAATCCCACTTTTATAGCCAACTGACTAGAACATCTTTCTAAGATAAAAGAGAGCATTAGTGTTCATCTGAACCAAAAACACCCACTGAAAATAGGAAATTTTTGCTATTTTAAAATTTAAAAATGCAAGTAAGATCTCTAGGAAAGCTTGGGCATGGAAGTGCTCGAAACAACTTTGAAGTCGTAAGAAATACGAAGGCTCCAAACTTTGTCACACAAAGACTGAACTGGCAATTTGTCAGAAGCCAAAGGGCTGCAGCTAATTATTCTGGATTTGCATAGCTTGTGAAACAAAAATAAATGCATGTCCCCATCAGAGGTACTTGTGAAGATTTCCACTTCACTGCACATGTTTTCAATCTTACATTCTTCAAACTAAGCCAAACAGATTTTTCCTGAAAAACAAGGTACATGGAGATGTTCTCTCCTTCCCTCGCCAGCATACAAAGTCATAAGAAACTGTATACTTTACTGTCTAAAGAACAACCAAGAATTTGCAATTTTAAATTTTGCCCTATGCTAATTTGGGGGATGGAAGGGTGAAACTGAACAAAGCCAAGCTTTAATGGCAAAAGATCAGAAACAGCTTAACCTTTTAGAAACCACCCAAAACCCTTCTTCGTTAGACTCCATTACTAAAAAACAGAATATTTTCTATTGTAAATATCTCATCAGACAATCACTGCATAACTTCAGAGGCAGTTTGAACCTTGAAATGGTGACTGAAGAAATTATGAAGACATACTTCAATGTAAGCATTTACTGGCAAGGTGCTCCAATGCCAGTGCAAGAACTGCTCAGCCTCAGCATTGCCAGCTGCTGCCTGCAGGCCACAGCAGATGGGCTTCGGTCACGTTTGTCACCTGTTCAGAGCATCCTCTGGCCACCAGCTGAAGCCACTCCAGCTGAGTAGGCAGCTGCAAGAGGCTGGAAGAGCTGACAAGAAGATGGAGAGGATGACAGAGAGCAACTCAGACATCGAGAAAGCCAGCTCTGACTGGCCTGCCTCTTTGCCTCCCTGTGAGGGGAGGTATGTAACAGCCACAGGAATAGCCTTCAGATTAAATGTAGCTGAATCAGGTGCTGTCTTTCGCTGGAAGAAAGCCAGCAACACCAGGTCTGCTCACCACCTTCATCTGCTCTTCCCTTCCCGTGGTGCCTCACAGAACAGCACGGGGAAGCCCTGACACCGGGCACCCCCCAGCCCTGCTGAGAAAGCCGCAGCCGGAGCTCCTGCCCTACACAGCTCCCAACAGCGCCAGGGCTGGCACAGCAACACCATCCCTGGAGGAGCTCGGACACATCCTTCAGCCTCCCCTCCTACAAAATTGGAACAAGAGCACTTCCCTACCTCACAGAGTAGAAACAAGCACCTTAATTCAAAAAGCACCGTGACACTGGGGTATTAAGCAAATGATCTGCCATAAGGTAAGAGCTATGGCACAGTATTCTGTGAAGAGCACGTATTTAAAAGCCTCAATGATATTTGTGGTTTTTTTCCTGCAATACACTACTGGTTTGTAGCTGCCCCACTGACTTGGATTCAAGCTGCAGACAGCAAATTTAGATCCACGACACTGCCATATCTTAAAGATGCTGGTACTCAAGAGTTCTGTCACTGCTCACCGGAAAAACAGAAATGAGCTAACCTGCTCATGCTCCATGCTCCAAAATGTTTGGGTGCAGGCTCAGACTCATACTGTCTTTGGAAAATTCGTGACATTGAAAGCTTTTTATTTAATTCATCTACTGCATTATCTTTCTAACCAGATAGCTTGACGGATGCTACTCAACTGTATTATATAAGGTCACACATTTCAGCTCCTGCACGTTGATTTCACAGTGAATTCTCATTATCTTAGAATTTAACCAGTATTTCTAAAAAAAAAAAAAAAAAAAAAACCAATTACTTATCACCACTCAAGTTGAGAGATTCTTTCTTTGTTTTCAACGTGATGCTTGAATAATGTCTTACTGCTGGATAAAGGAGTATGCCTGCTCAACATCCCACTGCCAGTCCTATTCTTCCATTATTTCTCCTCGGAGGATGCGCACATTTCCCCACTCAATATAAACAGAAAGCTGGAACCACTCTTTCTGCTGTAACTGAAAGTCTGGGACAAGACAAAACACAGAACTCCAACACAAGTCACAGAATGTTAATTGCTGTCTAGCAGCAGCTTGCTGACAATCTGTACAGCACAACTAGCATTAGAAAGCAAAATGAGGGGATTTCATCAGTGTAGGTAAAGAATAGAGGATCATCCTAATTCTTCTCTGCAAAAAGGAAACAGAAGTCACACAGGTGTTTATTTCAAGACTTTAAAGTCTTCCCCTTAATAGTAGGCAATTCCTCCCTGCTCCTGTGAAGCATCTTTGGAAAAGAATAATCTGATATCTGTTCACAGAAGCCAGCACATACCAGCCCATCGAGCTTTGCTGTCTGGAAGCCAGTAACTGAACCCTACCTTCCAACTCACTGCTTATTACTGGAAAACACATCTACATTCTGAAAACTTTTGAATTTATGTAAAGAAGGAAACAGATAAACAGCCTGTGTGTTTTTATGTTCCGAGCTACTTGTCTGTTGGTTTCTCTTGAACAGGATAGGTTCTTTAAAGGAGGAGAACAGGAAACAAATCAAGCAAATGCTGCTGCTTAACACAGGAAAACAGTATTCCTTCTGTCAAATAAATTATGTCCAGCAGATAGACACAAGACATTCTTCATCTAGAAGCAGAGCTAATGGGACGGATCACACAAAGTGATTCAAGCAAAGCTTCCTAGTAATGCTGGATAGAGAAAGAGCTGATTTCTGACACATTCCCTACTGGTTACAAGCAAGTGCATCAGGATATATGAAGCAACACACCACCCAAGTGACAGGTGAGAGGTGATCACACACAACCATTCATTCCGCTCTAGCAGAACGGCAGGCATTAGTATTCGAGGTGTGCCTTTGGGGCACAAATTCCCAGTATAGGTTAGTGTGACATCTCAACTATGCTGTGAAATTTGAGACCCTGAAGTTTACTCTAAGTCCTGCCTAGTCTGCCCAACTGTTTCTGAAAAAGCTCTTCCAATAAAGAAATCCTTTCCAATAATTTTTTGTGTCTATCTGATGATTAGCCAATTAAGCTACACAAACATCAGAAGACCAACAGGTGACCTGTGGAAGGACAGCAACTTCAAACCACAAGGTAAAGTGGGATTTGCCCTCTGTTCAGCTAATCTGTGCACCACTGAATTCATCTCATGTAAGCACCTTGCTGCTCCAACATACAATGAAGGTGCAAGGCACATATAGCAAATGCAGACATTGGACTGTAATATACTGGGGTATTACTAAAACAATAGTGTCTCCTAGATAGTGACACAAATATAGGCTAGTTTTCTCCCTCTGCTGCTTGTGAAGTTGTGCTTCGCAAATGCTGGCTTGTATTTATCAGTCCGGAGATGTTCCTATCACAACTGAGGAAAGAAGCTGCTCCTTAGCTCTGAGCAACAGTAGGTACAAGTAAGGAAGATGATGCTATAATGGTGAAAGGTGAAATATAACTAACAAAGTATATTACAAGGAAGAAGGGTATACAATGCAGTTCTCAAACAACTACACATACCTGAAAGACATATTCTTCAGTTTAACTAGCAATGAGAGTTTTTTTAAGCCTCTTCTGGTAGTGGATACTTTAAATAAATTGAAAAAAATTAGGCCATGTTATTATTATTCAGTGCTTTTCCCCTACTCCCTGCTAGTGGCGAGAAGCACCTTTCACATGGATTTAAGAGCAGCCTCAACTGTGCATGGCTAACACTCTATTTTCCTCCTCTGTCCTCCTCTCTATTGAGGCAGTTTCATCTCTGCTACTGAGATATAAGAAAACAAGTGAGGGACACACTGACCACCTCAGAGTGCACCACAAGCAATAGGTATGCATCAGCAACAGTGAAATGTGACACACAGTTCTAAGTACACAAAATAAGCCAGAGGAAAAGAGTATGCTCCCCCTTTGATCTTTTAAGGCTATAGTGGTCTATGTTACAGCTGTCACAGTAATATATTTCCTTTCCCGAGTTGCCATCATCCTTTAAGTAATGATTTGTGTGAAATATGACCATTCAAGACCTGGGAAAAAAACAAATGTAGCCAACACCTGAACTTATCTGCAGATGGGCTGTAACTCAAAGGCACTTCAGTATCATTTCTCTGCTCACCAGGTTACAAGAACATTCCCTTCTGCCACAGTTTTTTTCCCAAAGGCCAGCTCCTGTCAAATCTGACTTTCCATTAATGTAATAAACACAGCATAAGAGTGCCTAGTCAACTATCTGATATTATCAATTAACTGACACAAGAAACGCCTAACTGCATTCCCACTTTCACCAGGGCACCAACTGAGTTAAAGCTAGATGGGCTCAACATACTTCACAAAAGGGGGGGTCCTATTTTTCCAAGAACAGTATATGTAGCAAAGAACTGAATGGACAAGAAAAATAATTAAGCCTAGGTCATGCTGACATCTAATTGTCAGCATTTACAATCAGTAAAACCTTCTTTATAAAGAATATAAAGGGAACAGAAAATAAAATATTGTTTTTACTCACCTGTACTACTTCTACTCCTCTTTTCCTGGAAAAAAAAACAGAAAAAGAAAAAGAAAGGAATAGTTAATGTTGGAAATGTGGGCAACGTGAAAACAAACACTAATGGAAAAGGGTTACTTTATACTAGAATTCAAACAAAAATCTGCGCTAATGAACCTGACTCAAATTCAGGAACACACTTGTTCTACTCCATTCCCTGCCCAGGATGTGCTTCAGCAGCTTCTGAAACGCAGCCTCAGCAGCGACCCAAGATGCACACTCAGGGGCTGCACCGCTGGGACTGATACACTGCCAGGTGAGCAGAGGTAGGAAGTGGGCGATGATGTTGGGGAGGAAGCATCCCCATTTTAGTCAGTTCTACTTGCTCTTCATTTCTCATCTGCCCTCAGAGTGTACAGAGCCACATCATGTAGCTGTGCCCAAAGAAAAGCAAACATGTACAGATTCAATCCACTGTCTCAAGCTGGAGCAAGCATCAAGCCCCAGGCTGCGTCAGGACTTTGTGCGTGCATCTGCCCCCAGTGCTGCAGCTCCCTTTGGGCAGAAAGGGAAACACGCAGGTACGTAATGAGGGAAGTCAGCACAGTGTACTATGACACCCCGTTTTAGACAGTGGGCAGTCTGGATATGGAGACACCAGAGTGCAATGCCCCATGGTCCAGACACACCCTTGGACTTCAGTTTGAAGACCTGCAGTCAGTCTGGCTCCTGCAGGAGCAGAGTTCAGAGACTTGGGGTTTGTCGGAAAAGCCCAAGCCTCTGAACACTGCTTTAGTCATACAGGAGCTCTCTCCAGCAATCCTGAAATGCCAGGGATAAGAGACTGGAGAGGCCTAATAATTTTACACCAAAGTGTTGAAAACCACAATTGGTAGAGCCCATTTAGGTAGCTCTGTAGAGATGATCACCTACTCTGCTGGTATGAGAACTGAGGTTCAGGTACACACAGCCAGACGATGCTGGTCACTGAATTTGACAAGTTATCAAGCAAAGAAACCATTTCTGCTCAGGACTGAACACCTGCAACAAAGCCCAGCCATCCCAGCTCCATGCCACCCTCTCAATACATGCAGGTTTACTTACAATACATTAGAACCTTCTCCTCACTTTAAAGACATAGGAAATTTAACTTCAAAATCAAAAGCCTCTGTAAGCACATGACAGGAATCTCTCTTCCTCATTCCCACTAACCTCATACGTGAAAATCAAAGACCCTTTTTGGAGAGGTCACAGAGCAGGACTGCCTAACTCTGCCCTCAATACTTTTCTATCTAAGAGCATCTGTGGTGGTGTCTGTAGTCACAACTGCTGCAACTGCTGAATACACAATGGCTTCTCCAGTTTTCCACCCAATACAGTAAGTCTTTCTTTGGAGAGGCCATTACAAATATGCCCAAAGGGACAGATGATCAATCATCATCTCTGACACAAACTGCTCCCTTCTTCCACTTTCGCAGTCTGGAGCTCCTCTGGCCTAGAAGCACAGCCACGACAAAGCAAGGAAATTAAAAAGAAAATGAAACCAAACACCTCTTGCAGAGCATTTCAAAGCCCTCTTGCAGATAACAGTAGCCTGTAAGTGGTGGGTGATTAACATTCTGCCATTGCAGTGTGGGAAGCTTTGCTGCAGACCATCACCTGAGGCTGCCCAGATGCATTCCAATTGTGCTTCGAGAAGAAAATATGAATCTCAGAGAAAAAGCTAATAGCCAAATTGTTGAAAACATG
The DNA here is from genome assembly GCA_013400375.1 of Thinocorus orbignyianus. Taxonomy (NCBI): domain Eukaryota; kingdom Metazoa; phylum Chordata; class Aves; order Ciconiiformes; family Thinocoridae; genus Thinocorus; species Thinocorus orbignyianus. The sequence continues at coordinate 28,973 of VXBW01004784.1, forward strand.
ATTTTTCACACAACTAAGCAAGATAAATATTAGGTGAGGAGTGCTTTTTCGGAACTTAGGGCAGCAGCCTACACAGAAACATTCCAAGTATTGTAAGCTAAAAACTTAAATAACCAAACTAGCCACATTTTTGCTTTGTCTGCCCTGGAGTAAATGGGACAACTCAAAACTGCCACTGAAATACACCAGGCTTCAGATGGGACTGCCCCAGAGTCCCTGGAAGAACAGAGGCTGATGGCAAAGGCTGTGCTTCTTGCCATGCCTGCATACACATTTAATAGGCTTTGTTTTACTTCAAAGAAGAAAAATACTGGCAAGCTGGATGCCAAACTCACTTGAGAAAGGGTCAGTCCAAAGGTTTTCTATAATCCCCCCAGAATGGACTTTGTAAATTTACCGGGACTTACTGAAACCGACTGTATGGCCCCAGCAGAAGGGAAGAAGCCAGACCAGCATACGATCAAGGAGAGAAGGGGTGCCTGTTGTTGGGTGTAATGTCACACACACTTAAAAAGGTAGAGGAAGGAAGAAACAATTACATTGGTTGGCTTGTAGCGCTGGGTCTTCCCCTTTTTCAGAAGCAGGGTGGGTGGGGTGGTCCCTTTTGGTTACCTGAATCATGAGAACTCTTTACACTTGGGCCCAGAAGACCAAAAACCATAAAAGCATGCCTATTTTGAGAATTAGTTAATTTGGGAAAAATCCTCTACTGAAATAGCTTCCTTGAAAATAAGTTATTTTTGAAAACAAAAAGTATCCAAACAACCAGGATGTCAAGCAACACACACCTCAGTTCTGGCATTTGCTGGTTCTCCACCTCCAGGATTTCCTAAGCCAGTGACCCCCCTTTTTAGCCAGGCAGGTCAGAGCTGCAGCTCTTGGCAGGAAAACACCCCTTACGCAAGCAAGTGTGCAACACCATCTAACCACCCCAACTGCATCACCTCACAGGGGAAAGGGCTGGGGGACAGGCATGGAAAGCAAGCTGATTCTACACACAAGGAACTCTAGGACCCTCAAAACATAAGCCAACACAGAGACCCAAGCAGGCTGTGGGCCACAAGCCCAACACAGGGCTGCCTGGGCAGGACACTCAGTGGAGACAAGACAGTTGCTGAATTAACTGCTCTGGGTGTTTGACAGAGCCATGGACCTGCCACCGCTTCCTACAGTGCTTAGAGAGCTAGTAATAAAAATACATCCTACAGCCTCAGTGCAGGTTCTTGTGGGATGTTTCATTAGCAGAGGACAGGCCTTCTGTTAGCTATGCTGAAACGTGCACCACAGATGCACTTAACACACACAAGACACTACAACAAACTCCTCTCCCAATGCAGACCACCGATGCTTGCATGGGTAGGGGACCGTGGCGCAGACACAAGCAGGAAACTGCAAATTCTGTAGACAAGCCAGAAAAAAATAAGAAAAAATAAGTGAGGGATAAAAGAGTCTGTCCAGGCTAGGCAGAATGCTTCTAGAGGTACCAATGCCTACAACAAAGGTGCTATCTCCCATGGGGGGTTACTTCACTTGGAGTACTGACCACTATTCTTGTGTCCCTCATGGCATTGTACACGACCCTTCTTTCTTCCCATGTAGCTTGAAACAGAGTCACAGGCCTGACTGCTTCCTGACAGTGGCAACAAGACTATACAAAACCAACAGCAAAGTTTCTTTCTCTGAGGGGAAAAGAAATAGCATAATTAACTGTATTTCCTTTCTCCCTCCAAAAAGGTAACACAACTGGGTCAGAGAGAGACTGGATCCGATTGCTTCCATTGCACAGATGTTTGAAAGTTGGTCAGTTCTAAACTATATTCCCAGAGTTTACTATTTTTAAAATACATTTAATTTCAAAGATCATCACAATAGGGATACTGTACTCTAATCATCAGCCTGGGGTGGGGAAAGAAGGGGGTGGAAGTGTTTGAAGGTGACAGAACTAAACATAGAGTCATAGAACAGTTAGAGTTGGAAGGGACCTTAATGATCCTTGAGTTCCAACCCCCCTGCCATGGGCAGGGACACCTCGCACCAGACCAGGTTGCTTAAAGCCCCATCCAGCCTGGCCTTGAACACTCCCAGGGATGGGGCATCCACAGCTTCTCTGGGCAACCTGTTCCAGCATCTCACTGCCCTTAAAGAATTTCCTCCTAATATCTAATCTAAATCTCTCCTCTTTCAATTGAAAACCACTACCCCTCGTCCTATGTAACAGCATGGCTTCAATGCCTTCAGCTGGTACAGTGTGCTTAGAAGCCAACTCAGGTGCAGCACAAATTACTGACTGGTGCTTCACATGTTCCCTTCCTTCAGCACACAACTCTGCTAAATCACACACTGTAACATTTAAAGGAAAACCAAAAATATTTAAGTAAGGCTGCAATACCAAATAAAACTGGGAAGCTTTGTTATGACTTTCTATTTCTATACCTGAAACCAGTGAACTCTACTGGCTAATGCAAGCTTCACCATATACAATAGCAATTAAAATCATTACCATGCAAGATGACTTCATGTTTGAGTTAGAATGATGTATGGATTCAGAGAAGAATCCAATATCAAGTTACTAAAAGCACATGAATCGGTATTTTGGAATCACTGTTTTACCACAGCCTCAAACTATGTACAACAGTTGGCTCTTGGGGCCGGGTTTGTTGGGGTTTTTTACCATCCAAAGTAAACAGTTTGGACTAATTTCCCACAGCATCTAGGACCTGAACATTATAGTGAATGACAGTTAAAACAGAAAATGACTACCAAGTCACATATCATAACTATGGTTAAATTAAGTAATGTATTTTTGATGTCTGGTCCGAGTGACAGCTTGAAAAATCCCAAACAGAACTTACCATATCTAAAGTAAAAGGCAATCTTTGTACCTGTTTTAATAGCCTAGGAATTTAATAGAGCATACAGTGAAGTTAATTTTCTCAGACAGGAGAATGTTTCACCTCCAAAATATCCCATGTAAAAAGTGGCAAATAATAATAATGCGTTACTTTGATATTTATCTTAAAAATAGGCATTTTCTAGAAAAGCAATACACTAGCATCAAAGGGAGTTCTATAAATATTAAACGTATCAGAGGAAAAACCTGCAGCCACTAAGACTTTCCACCACACTGAAATTATCAGACACAGAGGAAGGTCCTGGACAGGCAATACCAAAGCAGAGGATGAAAACTAGCCAGGGCTGGCCATCTGCACCCTCACAGCCAGCCAGTCTCCTCCTGGCACAAAGGCAAGCTCCACTCATTTGCCTTAGTTTTTCCATCAGCAGAATACCTTACATTTCTGTTACTAAATATTTGTGAGGATCCTTATTTTTATTACTTTTCATCACCAATGGACACCACCTTTTACGAGGTGCTCGTTGCCCAGGGACCCCAGCTTGCAGCTGCAGCCAGTGCACACTGGTTTTACATGAAGGCATCTGAAACGCAGCAAGACTCAGCTATAATGTGGGGATATTTTGTGGTTTGTTTTTGTTGGGTTTTTTTGCATGCAGACTATCAAGCAGACAATTAAACAGAGTTAATTGTACCAATTTATATCCCACTATTCCTACCCTTCAGCAAGGTTTTCCCCTTCAGTGATCAGTATTTCGGAAAGATTTATGACTGAAATGGATCAAAAGTTGGCATTTGGGGAAGGGAGTCTTCAATTTTTTCACTCTCTAAAGCATCACAGATCCAAAGGAGAAAGGAAAATGAAGTGACAAGATTTGGGCTGTCACAGAGGACCTTTTAAGTATAAAAAAAAATAAAAAATAAAAAAAAATCACAGAGGGTAGCCACATTTGTGCATCTCTTCCTTGTTTAATAAACAGGGAATGGTCAGAGCTTAAGGAGCCCTCATACATCAGACACTACACCACCATGAGTGATTTTCACACCACCACCCCATTCACACATGACATTTGGTAGAACCATCTGATATTCTCCACATCTTCAAAGCATTGTATCATCCCATTTACAGCTATAGAAGTGTTTCTAAAGAGTGCTGTATCGAAACAAAGCACCCTGAAAGGGACTAGAAAAGAAGATCTCAGTAAGGCAGCAGCAGCATCACTCTGGTATTCACCTACGGTACCACAATGCTTCCACATGCCACATATTCCCACCACAACACACACAAACATTCACCAGCATCTCACAGCAAAGATGCGGCTAGAAACCCACAACCCCTTATCCTGCAAGAGCAAGGACAAAGTGAAGCATCCAACATCACAGGTTCAGAGGTTCAAGCAGCAGGGAGGAAAAAGCCATAAAAGAAAGAAACCAGACACTGGAAGCAGTAACTAGAGGAAATAAACTAACTTTAGTCACTAAACATTAGGACAAGGTTCCATTAATGGTTTTGTGAAACTCTACAGGGCTACTAATTTCAGCACTGGTGTTGCAGACATAAAATCTGTATATCCCAACTTAGAAAAGCCATTAAGTCAGTAAATACAAACTCAAAATGATCTGCTTTCTTTTTAAACTAGGCATTTAAGACAGATCAGTGCTGCTGAGCTCTGCCAGACTTTTTTCTTGGAACTAGTGACCCCGGGTTCTGGGAGCCCATGCCTGCTGCTTTCCCAGCAGGGACATAAAACCTTTAACCGCAGCCTTACGAGGGGGAAAAAAAACAAACAAAAAAACAAAAAAAAAACACCAAAAACCCTGAAGAGCCATCAGTGGGGCGAAGGAATGATTAACAGCTGCACAGAAAAATTATTAAAGGCAATGAGTTATTCATCCTACCAGACATTCAGAGACATATTTAGTACCTGAGGACAATTATAAGCAATTGGGCAGGGTTCAGTCTTCAGCCATAGGCTTACACCGCCAGTCATTATCAGATCCAGCTCCCAGCTATGGCAGGCAGCCACACCATGTGATCTCTTTATAAACTTATTAAAAACCATCTTCAAACCAAGCTGTTTTGGCACTGTATCTTCCATTACAAGACATTAATTTCTCAAAGGTCAGAGTCCTTCAAATTTGCAGACCAAATTGTTCCAGCATTATCCTTTAGCTTCAATTAAACTGCTTGCTTCCTTAAGCACTGCAAAGAGCATGAGTGTCCTCTCTGCTCCCAGATCCCTTTGTCTCCCCACGACCCTGGTCACCCCAGCATTAATACGATCCTCTGCAATAAGTAAACACATGACCCATTCCTTTCAAAAGTCTTTCTAGGGTCACAAGGCATCGGTGATGACCGAGAGAGACCTGAGAAGAGGCAGCAGAATCATGAGGCAAAAGACATTATCCCTTCCGGGGACAGATATGGTATTTATCTTTTTTCATATCAACATTAAACTCTTAGTGCACAAGCTATTAGAGGCTTCTAGAAACATATGAACAAACAGAACAAGCCATAACCTCACACTAACAGGTTTATAATCCTACGGTTGCTTAATATTGCACACCTGCTCTACAGGTATGGAGATTCATGATACATTCAGTCAGCTGCCACCACTGAGGAAGAAGTTTTCTGCACATGCTGATAAAACTTCTTGGTGCTATAACTATAAAACACTTAAATAGCTTACTCTCTAAAATAAAGCCTCTAAAAATTTATTTTTTTTATATTATTCTTAGCAATTCTCCTCCCATATTAAAGACAGCTGTTACAAATTAGTGTCATACTGTCCTAAATCACAAAATAAATCACTAGTCCGTAAGAAAGATTCTAAAACCTTCCATTTTCTATTGCTAGCAGAACCAGAGAAATCAGGTACACAACTTGGGCAAGAAGGCAACCCTCTATTCACTAAGAAGTACATTAGTTAGCAGATTGGTATCTTGTTTACTTCTGACTTTCCAGATATTGCCAAATTGCAGGAAAAACTATAACCCACTTCTTAACATCTATTATGCTGAAGCAGGAAGACAGATATTAATGTCTCTTCAACTCTTTCAGTACTAAATTGGAACCTAAGGCAAATAAAACCATACTGAAACACTTGCCATGAAGTTACCTACGCTGAAGCTGAAAAGACAACTCATGTTGGCTCAACCAATGAACATTTCAGTGTTCTTCTGGGTAACACTGCTAGAATCGCTCCAGCCTTAAAGCTAGTGAGGAACGAATACTTCCACTTTCTCCTGTGCCAACAGTGAATCCAATAAGCAGATAGTATTTTTCAGTTTACCAGATGACACGAGTCATCACCTTTTTCATTTCAAAGACGACAACACCAACGTGCTCAAAAAGCAAAATGTAAGAGTCAGTAACTGTGTGAAATGGTATTAGAAAGGGCTGCCAGAAAACCACCATTTTAAGAAAGTTAACAACAAATGTGGATGGTCAGTTACAAAGAGTCACATGAAATAGAGTATTAAATACCAAGAAACACTCCGTGACCCTGCTGGCAGTTAACTGGAGGCATTTACTGTCAGGAAATACTCTGAAGTTTCTGTGGCTGCAGCTGATCAACTACTTACGCCAAAGCTCCTAAGAGGGCTTAGAGACTTACTCAACTACAAAAGTGCTGCAACTTGGAAGTGCAGGGCTGTAGGTTCAGTTCGGGCTTCAAGTTTCGCCCTTATGAAGCATCACCACCTTGGGAATCTCCTTGTCATGAAAGGGAGAGCTGGCAGCATACAAATGGTGCAGTGAGAGACTGACACAGCTTTACTTTCATACCGTGTGCCAGCTGCATTTGGGTGCCCTCATTGAGCTTTGTCCAGCGGCAAGCAGAATTCCTCCCACCTTTGCACGGGTCTTTCTAACTTTACACCAAGTTCTCAAACCAGACTAGCTAATGAGTATTATTCAAATGCCTGTTCTCTTAGACTAAGATACCATTCCACCTAAAGTCCATTAGACTCCTCCAAACTCTATCTGTAATTATGGTTGGCCTCTGCATTGCTTCCAAGCAGTATCAACTCTTGAGCAGAGAGGTTTACCTGTAAATCCTTAAGCTGCATCAGACAAGGCAATCGAGCTTCCTGCCTGTCTGCCTCCTTTCAAAGGCCACATCTTTGCAACAGAAAGAATTAACAAGTGCTGAAGCAATGCAGAGAGTTGAATCAACGTACACATCTACGCTTCTACCTACCTACCCATAAATCTAACTAGAAACTGGAGCCTCACCTAGCATCAAACTCCTCAGCTCAGGTATCGAGAGCTATTCTAGTGTGGCAGCACACAGCTTAGCGCAGACTGCAGTGCTCAATGAGGATGTAGCCAGCAAACTTTATTTTTCACTCTCAAAATCCCCCTGAACTGGTTTGTTTAAAGTTATCTCACTTACCTTCTTGAAGTACAGTCAAAGCTAGACTGAACTGTAGGCCTATTCTGCCTGGAAAAAATAAATGGATGAGAAGGGCAGAGCAGGGATAAGAAAAGATCTTTTTGTTCCAGCAAAGCATGTGGGGGAAAATCCGGTCCACCCCACACCTGTACTGGAAGGCCAACATAACCAGGTTGCACTTACAAATACCCATCTAGAAGGAGAGCAGCTCTCAGAAATGAAATATTTAACCCAGAAGCAAGCACGCCTCGGTTTATTCTCAGGCTTCATTTAGGCTCCTGCCTCACTGCTCATTGTGACCCAGCATAAGGTTACTTACTGTTCAAGATACGTTTTAATTTTTAACTTATGTACACCAAGGCTAGTAAAACCTGCATACATATTTTATAGAGAGCTTTCTCTCAGAACTGCAACAACTACCAATTTCCCCTTTTTAAAATAGCTACCTCCTATGTTTCGGTTAATTGAATATATTCAAGGTTTCTAGGGGTTTTTTAAGATTAATTTTACAAAGGGACAGCATCCATTTTTCCCTTATTTGAAAAACACAGAAGCATGATGTACATTAAGACACCCAGAAAGGTGTTTCATTCATGGTTTCAGACTTAAGCGTTATCAACTAGATTTAGGCATCAAATGATTCTTCTCTATTATTGCTGATAAACTGTCTAAATCACGAATATTGGTTTAACAGTATTAATGCAAACAGCTTACTGTTATCAGCTACCAAGCAAGGTCAAAGAAACATTACAGGGATTTTGGTTGATAACAGAAATCTAGCTATATTTACCTTTCTATATTTCTAACTATATCTTATCTAGCTAGAGAGAGAGAGGGATCTTCAGATTAAATATATTTACGTCACATATAAGCCTTCCCAATACCTCCCTGTTCTATCTGGACAGGTAGAATTCAGATTCAAGAAGTGCAACACATCTGGTAAGCTAACCTACAGCATACAAAACTATTGACAGCCATCGCCTTTTTTTTTTTTTGAGTGCCCAACCTATCTTTAACATCGTGTCTTCTTCAAGTCTCTGGAAGGTTTGCAGAGAGCTTATAGGTCTCCTACCAAGGTGATGCTCAGCATACTAAGATTACTGGGAAGCATTTGTTGTAACAGCATAGACACTCTGAAGAAGAATAATTTTGCCATAACCTGTTAAGTATCAAAAATTAATTAGGAGTATCCACGGCAGTGGGAATCTCCTTCCTACAAATGCCTTTCTACAAAGGGCGCAGGTATGGCAAGCCAACCTAAAAAGCCCTCTGTGCTTGTTAGATTCTCACACACTAATCAAAGTTCAGAATAGAGTAACCTAAAAGAAAAAAAAAAAAAGAAAAAAAAAGGTATTTAAAGTAGACTTGTGCATAGGCTAGAAGCTGCCACTTCCACACCCCTCCCTCTGACCCCTCCCCATCACCTCTCTACAGCGTCATACAGATGCTCCATTTACTTTCCTAAGTCTTATCCAGATTCCTGCCTCTCACCACAAAAAAAAAGCACTCTAGTGGCTTGCCTTGACATTCTGAGAAGGAGCTTCAGCTGCTCTCATCTTCAACACAAGCATGCTGTGCAAAGACCATCAATCAGGCCAGTACAGACAGTAAGATGAGGCTCTGCTGGGCCCCAGGCTGGTGCTGCAGGTTCTGCAGGTCTCCTGCACACCACAGGGAAGGGCAAACACACACCTCCACTCTGCTAAAACCAGGGGCTACAGAGAGAAGAGCATGTTTGCCAAGCCAGGTTTCATCTGGAAATGGCTTTTAATCCACTAACCCTGAAACCAAATGCTGTACATCCATTGCAACCTCCCAAGACTTTGGCAAACAGCCTTGAATAAAGTTTTCATAGAGGCCAGACACCCACTGAGACATGCATGAGAAATGTACAATACGCAAGGGTTTTGTTGTTTGGGTTTTTTGTTTTGTTTTTTTTTTTTAACTTCTTGGATCTCTAAAAGAGACTAGGCATTTTTTTGGCAGAAATTAGAGACATATTTAAATTCAGCAACTTGCCATGTAAAAATTAGTTTATTCTTCCCTTGCCAGGCTTCAAGTAAGATATATAGGTGTCTGGGGCTTTTTCCTTCATGCAAAACTTCATTATACAAACAAGGGAAAGTTAACATGTCTGTTGACTGAATAAACCTGATTGCAACTCTTCTTTCCCTCTCCACAAGGGATGGCCCTCATGTTTTGGCACTGTACAAGTCAGACACCAAGTCTCCCTCAAGTTTCATTAGCTTTGAGAGAGTGTGGTTTCTTGTCTCCCACACTCACCAAGTGACCACTGTTTGCATATGCAAGGAACAAATCTTCCTCTTCATTTATGGAACCAGAGTCTGTCACGGATTCATAGACATAACTGACAACAAAAGCCTATGTCGAGAAGTTACTGTGGCCAGCTATACACGCTGTCAGTTACCAATCCAAAATTTAATCTGGTTAAAAGAACATCCATGGAAACAGTTAGCACGAAATAATTAAGACATATTCCTAGAAGTCTCCTCTCCTCAAATTCTGCATCAGTTTAGGCTCACATAACTCATCCAGTCAGTTCCTCGTGGTTTTTTTGCTCCCTTTGAGATGCATTTCAAGCTTCAGCTTCTAGTTCAGGGGACACTTACGAATGCAACTGTTATTTTAAAGAGAACTGGCTGGCTATGTCCCAAATAAAAAAGCTGGCTGGAAGCAGTTCCAGTATCATCTGAAACTAGTTTTCACCTTTATTTCACTATGCGGCTCCCTCCAAAAACTGTATGAACCATGTCAATAGAAAACAGAAAAGCACTCGGAACCTGAAAAGTGCAATTCTGTGGCCTAGTACCATATTTGCGGAGAAAATGTTCAGCAGAAAATACATGGTACAAATTAAAGAAATGTGAACTGGATTGCTTTTCTCCTTTTGAACTGATTCAGATGCCAATACCAATAATGATAATTTCCTTCCTCTGCAACTGACTTTTCTACTTGAGTTTACATCAACATAGATCAAAGAAAAATGATTTTACTATATTTGGAAGCCTCATTAGAGAGGCTTGCAATAAAACGAAAGCTTGGCTTCCAACAAGTGATGATCATACTGTTTGAAAATATTCCATTTATTGACATGTGGCCAACTTCCCTGAGAAGCAACAGGATAGAGCGTTTGACAGTGCTGCGATGAATCATCTTGGTGATCTGCACAATTACACATGATTCTGGAAATCAAATAAACTGACTGCAACATATAATATTTGTGTATGGCCCTACTTACAAGAAAAAGGGATCTAAACAGAGAGATCAAATTAATAATTTTTTTTTATTATACAGCATATAGACTAATATTTAATAGCTGGGACACACCAAAAAAGTCCAAAACTGCATACCGTGGGCAAAAACTTTACCAAAAGGTCCAGATAAAAGAACAGTTTTCCCTTGGTCTTGTCGGATGGGGCTACAGTTTGAGGAGATGACAATCCAACATGAGGACTAAGGTACTGCTGCCATCAAAGCAATGTAGGTCATAAAGATTCATCAAAATACACCGAAAGCTTTGGGCCAGAATGGACATGAGATTGTTATGCAGAGGAACAGCTGAGGTCAGAGAACAAACTTGAAGCTGGAGCGGAGATTAGACCATGAGACAAAAAGACTCCATCACTCACAATAGTTTCTGCACCTGAGAAGGGCAAAACACTATCTCTGAGAAACTGCCACCCCAGCGGGTGAAAATTCCCTATCCTGGTGTCTACTTCAGAGAAGCACATCTCTGTGTGTGTTACAAAGACATCTATTTTATCCAGCATTTTATTTGCTTTATGTTACACTGAAGTTTGCTGTTAAAGATTAAAATTCTGCCCATTTCTTCCAGTCCACAGGCTTCTCGCTTTAAGCTTGTTTGCTTCTGTGGATTGTTTACAGCACAGTAAGAGAGAAAAAAAAAAAAACAACCTACTTGTATAAACCATAAAACTCAACTACTGCCTGTTTTTCATCAAGTTGATAGACAAAATGCACATCCCTCCACAAGGTAAAGTGAATGACAGTTGTTCTTTAACATAAATGCAGTTTGCTCACAAAAAATCTAGAACATCCCATCTCTCTGAACCAGATTTGTCTAATAAGCTTCAGCCCTTCTGCAGGCACCACTTTGCCCAAAAGGTCACCTTCAGAGCTCTGTCTTGGGCCAACAACTCACACCCCTGACCCTCCATGGCACATCTTGCTGCTAATCTCTCTCGCACAGACACACTGGGGTACACATGCACAGGGTGCTCTAATTAATCCTGCCCTTGTTTTTTTTTCATAACTTATCCGAGACAGCAGCTGTAACACCCATCCTCTCCTTCAGCAACTGAGCTGAAGTGTTTTAAGACTGCAACTTTCCCAAATTTGGCCAGGGCATGCAGGAGCTGATATACAAACCTGAAAATGCTATTACATTTTCTAACCAGACTCTGCTGCAGCCCAGATTCGCATCCGCTGGGAGGTCTGCTGCACCGCGTAACTGGAAGAACCGGACAATTTCTTGGGCCTCCTCAGATTTTCTAGAAGCTGCCTCGACAAGCTAAATCATACCATCATACCAGAGCTTTGTTACTCATACCCTGTTCTCTCTCTCTCTCTCAGGAAAAAAAAACAAAGAAAAAAAAAAAAGCCTAAGGCCAACAGTTCAGCTGCATCTTTTGCATTTGTTTCCCTTTATGGACTTATCTAGACTCCCTGGTACCTGCCCCTCCCCATTACAACATTAGTGTGATCACAACACGCTGATGAGTTTATAAGATAACCTAAATCCCTCTTAAAAGGAAAAATAAAAAGTTACATTTCTATTCTAATCTACCAAATTACCATTGTCCTTATCATTGCTAAGGAGGCGGATGTATAAACAGCTGATCCAGCTTTTGAGTAGGAGCTGGGAAGGCAGGCACAAAGGCAGAGCAGCAGCTCCTTGTTTTCCTCTGGGTTATTTCTGTCCAGCTCCGCCCTGAAACTCGCTCTTCAAACCCAGTAATTGGCAGCAACTAATTAGAAGGAAAAACGCAAGCAGTTTATTAAATGTTTGATTAAATGTTGATTACATGTTTGATTAAATACGATCACAGAACAAATCTCCCTTGGACAACCACACTCATTCTCTCTTGCTCACTCCTTTTGTTTGTAGACGTAAGAGATAAAGAACTGTGGAGATGATGCTATACCACACACTGGGATGTCAAGCCTATAGGTGACTGCGCAACTCAAGGCAAGAAACTGACGATTCCTCTGCTGTTTCAGGTTGCTTTGTGCATTGCCCATCATTGGATGCACACTGTTAACTCCCCAGGATCTCTCTTCAGGGCTTTCATGTTTGACTGGGGTTGTCATATGCAGGATCAGCTCAAAAATACTGCCAGAATTACATCACAGGTTATTTGGAGATACAATCAGCGTAAAAGCAAGGGACTTGTAGAAAGGTTCCAACTTTTAAATTGCTGTCATTCTGAAATATGTACAAGGACCTGAATAATCATTATGCATGGGGGGGGAAATAATCTGTCTTAAATAACAGCTTCAGATGATGCTGAAAATTCTGCATCTCTTAGATCGTTAAACTACATCTAGTGAGGAAGTGATTTTTGTTTATCCCATTTGCTGTCACTTAAGAGTTATCAAGTAACAGTTACAGAAAATGACTTAACTATGCAATACTATCAGAGCTTTACACACAAAGAAACATACACATTTACCTCTCAATCTCTCAGTAAATAAAAATAACATTTGCTTAGAATATTTCCAGGAACTCCTGTTTGTGCAAGCAAAAGACAGTCCTTGACCAAGTGTCTACTTTTACACCTATCTACAACAGGCAGGCTTTCTTATCCGAAGAAGCCTTTTGCCCAGGCAGCATGCTTTCACAGCTCTCTGCACATCAGATCCCCACAGCCAGCCCCATTTCTCGAAGGTGGAGGCTGCTCCACACCCAGCTTTACGTAAGCCCTGAGCAGGCAGCGGCTCGGCCTCACTGACTCCACTCTCGCCCTGGGTGGGTATAACCTGCCTACTGGGACTTGCAGGGTTTTATGCTTGGTCAGCACAGTCCAAGGTGCCACAGTAAGTTGCAGAATACACAGGCATCACTTTAAGGGCAGAAGCTATTCCAAATTAGCAAAATCATCCCTCTGGAACAACAAAGCTGTGATTGTTATAAAATGATAATCCAACCCTTGCAAAAGTTGCATTCTAAGATGCCAAATAACCGTTATCTCATCGGGACTACTCCCTTACATCTCAATGAAAAAACTACATCACCCTCATTATTCTCTCTAATTAGTTTCCAGATAAAAGTGAAAAAAAAAATGCCAAGGAAATAACTTTTTTTTCAAGACTAATTTGAACACCAACATTTTTTTCCTCCAACTGAATTCCAGCATTACTGTCCACAGTATATTAAAAGAAAGAAGTCTTTCTCCAGACTGGTTTTTCATTATAATTTTATTCCACTGTTTTCACATTGTGGTGTTCTCCTTTGAAAAATCCTAGTTAGGTCATGCCTAGATGTTTGCAGGAAGACTTTCTCTGGTGAAGAATAACTTCTCCACTCGCATCACCAGGAAAAAAAAAAAGCCTACAGACAAACAATTTGGAAATGAAAGAGGGAAAAAAATTCTAGAACTGCATTTTTGGCCATTTAAGGCTATGAACTGAGAAAGAACGAACAAGCCCTTACGTCAAAACAAAACAAAATTTTAATATTGTTAAAAGCAGGAAGACTTCTCTTTCAAGTATTTGTCCGTAAAATATTTTACTGTAAGTAAGGCCCCAACCCACAAAGTTTTGCATCCTACCTAACAATAAATTGCATGTTAAACTTGCTAGTAAACTTCTCCCCCTTGCCCATGCAGCATGAGAGCAAGAACTACAGAGTTCGTATTACCCACAGTCAAGTTTCTTTCCATGTCTTCCTCAGATTTTACCACTGCCTGGCTGCTAGGATTGCTCAAGCTGCATTATCTAATGCCTCTACCCACCCACAGCCATGCAGCTCTTGCGTTGAAATTGAATGGCACCAGCTGAACATCACCACTCTTGCACCTTTCCAGTAGCATCAACAAGCACAGGGTGCTTATGCTGTTGAGCACCAAACACCTCCATCGATGATGAATGTGGTAGGACAACATGGGTGACAGAAGCTGTGGGTGAAGGTTGCCATTACAAAGACTTCACAAAGCACTACTGTTTCTTACCAGTTTTCTGGGTTTTGCAGACAAGCTGTGCGAGCTCTTCTCTGTAAGGTACAGGTCTGCTGCTGTATCAGACAGCTGCAAGATTAACACTGCAGGAATCTATCCTAGGTAAGATCCCACTAGAACAAACAGCTTTTACTGAAACTGCATTCACAAGTCAGAACTATATGCTAAATCCTCTAATATTTGTCATCTTTTGTTGTAGATCCTTATCAAAATAGCTAGTCAAGTAAAGGCATTACAGTGCCATTCTGCTTTACCTTGGGAAACAGCAACCCTTCTCTGTTGTTCATTCCATGACACTAAAAGCAAAATCACTGTAAGTCATTTAATATTTGTACAGAGAGATTAACTGGACTTGTCTGGAAACGAGCCTTAGTTAGGAAACCATTCCTCCCACATGCACACATTAGGATAATGTGAACAGTTGCATTCTGTCCATCAACTCTTCCACTTGTTATACACCTTCTACATAAACATGCAACAGATGACAGTTATTCCCCAGTAATTAAGCCACAGAAAAGACTTTCAAGGTGTTCTTGAATAGCTTAACAGATTTTCCAAGAACTGACACCATGACATAATTAAAGCTACAGAAAACTACTCTAAAGTAGTCAAGCTGTTCCTCTGGAAGCTCTCCTTTATAGTAGAAGTTTGTATTTGTTCCGTAAGCCCAGATACAGAGGTGTTTTTAAAGAGCTAAAGTTAGAGCTCAGTTTTTCAATGCAGAGGTTTCATATGAAACAGGTTTCAAAACTGAAACCTCTAACGAGAGCATACGAAATCCCATCAATCCCTCAATCAGAACACATCCCAGGGACACGTGGCTAGTTCTATAACCTCTGCTTTCACACAGGCCCTCAGTATTTCAGATGGCACTCTTTGCCCTCCCACTCACCTCACTGATCTCTCACTTAAATACTCCTTTGGAGCAGTGAGACTCCCACTGGCTGCATCCCACAGGCTCAACAGTCATCCTGGCCACTTCTGCATCTCACTCCAGAAGGCCCACCTATCCTACACTCCTTTTGTGTGGAAAGAACTCCTTTTCAGTCCTTCCATGTTCATCCTGCAGTACCCACTCCCTTCATTTGCTGCTATTTGAAGTCTTGAACGTGACAACTGCTCATTTTGGGACCCAAAGGCAGCAGGATAAAGAGTCCTCAGCCTTCCCAGTCCTTGCCTGGGAGGATACTGCAACTATCCCTGCTTCTCTCTCACTCCAGTGAAACAAGACAAGGTGGCAGCTCTGGTTCTGCCCTTTCTACCCTCCACAGCAGGGCAGTCTGGGAGAAACAACAAAAGCACCTGCTAGGGACCATCCTACCTTCCACATCCAAGACAACCAATAGTGAGCTTTTGGACACCAGTGACCATTCATGGGAAATCTATGGGACATTCAGTCTGTGCATAAAGTAAGAATGCTCATAACAAGGATCTCCTGAAACCATACGCCCATCAGGGCAAGAAGCCATTACTAGTCCACAAGTAATCTAGAAAATTACAGTAAAAAGAAAATAGTTTCTCTCACAGCAGGAAAATAGTTTCTCTCACAGCAGGACAGGTCAACAACATGAACTACCTTGAGAAGGAGAAGGAACTGCCCCCCAACTTAAGTACTTGCACAACCCTTGCCACGGATCAGGAAGGGTGCTTACGCCGGCTCTGAGCATCACACAGCAGGCAGCCTGCCCTGATCACCACATCCCTGTCCTTTCTTGGATTGCCTCACAGCTTTCCATTTGAAAAGCAACCAAGAGAGGAGGTACAGAACCTTGTTGACTAAAAAGCCTTCATTCTGTTTGGGGTATTTTTTTTTTCTCTCCTTTGAGTGAGACCACTCCTTGAAACTTTCACATACCCGGAGATTAACTGAACACACTATGTTCTGCAGACATACTTTTTCAGTCCCGTAGATGAGACAACTGACAAACAGAGATCATCTTAAAATGCTGAGCTTCATCTCAAGAAGATTAACTGCCCCCCTTATTTTAACTTGGGAGCGTTTAGATTATACTCATCCATTTTCAGTGCTAGGATGTATCCTGGCCAACGCTTCATGGCTACATCCTCACCTGTAAAGGAAGACTGAAACACTGCCTGTGCTGCTTGCTAGTCACTTGGAAGAGGTACTCTGCTATTTCTCAAGCATCATTTCAGAAGACATATCAAATTATTCTATTTTTCAGAAAATAAATATGCAGTCTTAAAATCTCCTAGGAGATCCAGGGCCTTACTTAGAGGGGGAAAAAATAGTTTCTCAGTACAATGGTGAACAGCAGCTTCCTTTAGAAACAAGGCTGTGTACCTGAATCTTTTAATTTTTAAATAAGCATGACAAAACCAAGCTGCTACCCACTTCTGATACAACCCTCAGCCAGACAATCATTCAAATCTTTCAGATATTTAGTACTGTGTATAAGAAACACAAAGGAGTAAAGACTTCCTGAATAATCAGTCCCAGTAAACAGCCTGCAGATGCAAAAGAAAATTAATCACTGCTGAGAAGCAATTTTTGTTTAAGTTCACAGCTAGATGAATAAGTTACACAGCATCGTCTTAGATAAGCTGCTAGAAGAAAAATAAAAGACTCCTACTTTTTGAGAGAGTTTGGGTTTTTTTCCCAACAAGTTCCTGTGTTAGGTAAACTGTTTCATCATTAAAACAACCCTCCTGTTAGCCTCAGCAGGTTTAGGCTCAAGCTAAAACCCATTTGTACCTTCCAGAGTTTTCACTTTCCTGTGTTTCATCAGGTTTTGCGTGCACTTGGAGAACAGCACCTCTATCTACAGGGCTACAAGGGCCTTCTCAGAACTCAGGCACCCACACAAGGTGCAGAGAAAAACATAAGCAAGAAAACAACCCTTATCACTATCACTGTCTCTTCTGGACTGGACTGTTAAGCGACCTCCTGGCTCCTTCTTCTTCTTTGCTCTTCACACCTATTGCTTCATTTTCACCAGAAATTAAAATGACCAAGTTATGGAGGTCAACACAGGAAGATGAAATCTTAGCTTGGCAAAAGCTGAGTAGTCACTTACTGGACGCAATGAACTCAAAATTTTTACTAGTTAAATAGGTCTGAGAGAACAGGAGTCAAAAGAGAGCTAGAATTGTTAAGACACGTTGAGGCCCTCAACAACTGGCATCAACAATATTTCTTTTACAGAAATCACCAGTGAAGAGGAGACACGTTTCAACACTTGAACTTTTAATTCTGAACTATGCGTTGGAATCGATAGATGTGAATTAAGAGCTGATGACAAATGGCAAGACAAAGTAATAAACACTTTGGCTCTCGTTTGATATCCAGTGATCTATGAACAATCTGCAGTCAGTTCAGCCACGTGACAGCATTCTGACAGGTTTCTATTATTTCTGCATTTGACAGGTTAAGAAAGTATTAAACTGGGAAATTTGCTGATTTGCTCAAGTTAAAACAAAGTCTAATACACTGCCAAAAGCCAACCCCATTTTGGCTGCCAAGCCTAAGCCGGATTCAAGAGAATTTTCTCTATTCTCTATTGGATCTGAGAGTATTCCTTGATGTAGAAGCTCCCCGTACATCACACACACACACTCCCCCCCAGTGAATACATGGAAGACATGAAGATTTAAACACATGTCAATTGTTTGCAGCTCATCTACATACACCTAAAGCTTGACTGTTATTTCAAAGCTGCCTGGGGAGTGTGCTTCAAAAACCCCTGGTAGTCAAACTCTACATTTACAGTATAGCAGGAAAGAGCCACCTCTCAGGTCTTGCAGGAATGCCTCAGAGCTGCTGAGTGAGTGCAGGCGTCCAACACCAACATCAGACATTTTGAATAAACAATTTAATTTCCTGAAACATTGGAGGGGAGGGAAAGAATTTTCACATTCAAAAACATATAGAGAATAGGGAAAAAAATAAGTTAACCTTTTAATAGTTTTACTGATAAAAAACCTTCATCCCTGTTCTTACAGAAGGCTCTAACAACTATCTCCTCAAAGCCAAAGCGGCTGCTGAAAATAGCATGCCCTCCCTCTTCCCCCCTCCCCCAAGACTTTACTGTTTTAAAGACTGAAAAATATTTAACCAAAACCATTCTCCAGCACAAGCCCTCCTTTACTGTAGTATTAGCAGCACTGCTAGGCTGCTCCGTTCTGCCTGGATCAGCCCCAAATAATTGGCAATCTACTTTGATTTAATGGGAGAGGGAACAGAGTTTTTACATGGACCACATGCATTTTGTAGAAACAAACATTTTGTGTTTCAGATTTCACTACCAGCAGCAGCAAATGTGCTAAAAGTCTTTCTCACAGGGAGATTTCACACCCACGTATCAGTCAACATAAGAAAAGGTGGCAGGAGCACTAACAAGTAACAGGAAACTCAAATACTATACTTAGGTCTACAAAAACATTTCAAATTACGCTACCGGATACTTCCCTGGGCCAAGCAGGCATTCAGAGCACTTTTAATGGCATCGGAGTTGCATGTTTTAATTAC
Organism: Thinocorus orbignyianus; assembly: GCA_013400375.1. Taxonomy (NCBI): domain Eukaryota; kingdom Metazoa; phylum Chordata; class Aves; order Ciconiiformes; family Thinocoridae; genus Thinocorus; species Thinocorus orbignyianus. The sequence continues at coordinate 47,924 of VXBW01004784.1, forward strand.
TACCTACCACACTTTTGATTCTTGGCCATCAATTGTTATCAAGCCATTACATCTTTTAAGTGCCTGCTCTCAGTAGTTACGGTGCAACAAAGCAAGAACTAACCAGCAAGAGTTCCATGTGTTGATCCCAGGTTTGCCACCAAACTTGTGCTACTGTGAATAAATTCACTTTCCATCCATTAAAACAAAGTATTAAATCCGACCACCACATACATACATTTCGCAAGAAATCCAACTACAGAGACTTTCAACAGCTTCAGAGGGGGCTAGATTGAGCCAAGGTCTGCAAACATGCTCTGCTCTCACCAAGGTCAAGAAAACCCAGCACCTTAACAAGTAGAAGCTTTTTTGAATATCAGCCTAATTCATATGCAAAGATTAGTATTTTAGGAATTAGCACTAGTACAAAGAACTTGAGCCCCATCTAATTCATCTACAGAACAACAGATTTAGAGACCTTGATCTTGCACATCAGGAAACAGCTTTGCCCAAAAAGAAATCTGTGGTAAAGCAGCCTTAGAATAAATGACTGTTTCCAAATTCTTTGCCCAAGCTATGAACCAAGAATTTTAATTAAGGTCTCCTAATCACAGTTAGTGTAAATTAGGGTAGGGGACAGGGAGGAAATACGTTTTTCTACAGTCCACTGGTACCAAAACTGACAGACAAACAAAGAAAAGTAACTTTAAAAATACACATTAGCTGTAGTAAATGCTCTATCCATGTTCTCTGGTTTCAGAAATGCATTTTCCTATTTGAAGAAAGTTCTGGTCTGGTTCTATGGACCGTTTTCACAATGGCAAAGAGAAGAAACTAGGAAATCAGGGAAGTTATTTGTTAACTTACAAACAGCCACAGCATATCAGACTGAAGGTCCAACCTACTCGGTCTCTAGCGTGGGTGTTCTCTCTGTTCTACAGCCAAAGACATAAAAGAAACATCCCAAAATACTGTTTTTCTTCATTTCATTACTGCTGCAACAATACTAGAGGAAAACCTGCCAAAAAGGAATGGGATTAAGCATTACATTTTAATAGATTATTCGAGACAAATGAGAGATCAAATCACAGCACAAAAATACTGTGCCAACCCCCACCCAAACAATACCTATTGTGAGCCAAGATGCAGCACTCTGCGGATCAGGAAAACGCTTAACACAGTAGCACAAAAACGAGAAGAAAGTTTTACTAGGAAAGCCAGAAGTTGGCACAGCACACACGGAAGTGACAGTCTGCTGCAACCCTAACTCTGTAATATGGACCTGATCTTATTTTACTTCGAGAGGAAAAAAAGAAAAAAAAAATTCCCTAACGACCCTATGCCTTTCTCATTCAATCACTTCTGGTTCCTTCCCACGTCATCTTGGGCTCCAAATGTCAGACTCCTAGTTGACTCTTGCATCCCACCAGTTTCTTAGAAACATTCACAATTAAAACACAACAGTTGACCAGCATCAACCAAGTAAAGTCCTCTCTACTCTCCAGAACCTTCTCAGGGGGACATGACCTCACATGCAAAAGACCCGTGTGGTTTGATTACAATACCCAGAACCAGCAATAACCTGTTACATACTTGAAGGAAAAGATAGCCAACAGAGGATTTAAATAGTAAGACCCACTGCTTTAACTGTAAAAGCAAGTTCTGAGGTGCAATGCTATTTGAGAAGAGGTAATCCATCATTAGTAAGCAAAACAGTGATGAAAATCAATGCCCTGTAATGTACATAAAAAGTAAAGCTATGATGACATTGCACTAACAAAGGAATTGGAAGGAAAACTAGCTAGACAGTTCTTGAAACAAAGTTAGCCCTCCAGAAAAGGCAATTTAAACTTGGGGATGTGTCTGTGACCAAAGATTTGTCACTCTACTGACTTGTGAATAAAACAAAATTCTAAGTACAAGTTCTTCCAGATGCTGAGAACTGAGGGCCTAAAATAGCATCAGAAAGAGAAAGAAAAAGAAAATGGAGCTTCAACCTCCTATCTAGCCACAAGCCTGTACCTCCTATTCCTCAAAGTGTGCTAAACTTTCTGTTCTACAAAGGCCAGGAAAAAGGTCCAAAAAACCTACTCTCTTCAAAATTCACTCCAGCCTCAATAGAGTCTCCGGATTTTGATCTATTCCTGGAGACAGAAGGGAAGGTTACACCAAAATGTCAAGCCTCAAAATCAAAATATAACCCCATCGAGCACTTATCCACCTGCAAATAGATGACTTTCTTCTTACAGCCCCAGCTCCCACTTGCAGTCCACACAACTAGAAACAGCTAAAAGCATAGCACGAACTATTCTCTCTCCGTAGATTAAGCCAGCTTTAAAATCTGGAAGGTTTGAAAAAGAAAATTTCTGCTGAGCAACAAAGGGTGCTGCTCTATGTGATCATCACATACTCTGTGTGCAGCACGCAGTGCTCTAACCCAATGCCTTGGCAGCAATACTTCTCCCCTTTTTCTCTCACGCTTTCCCCTTTTCTGCCAGATGCAGGCTACAGATCAGCAGCTACAAGTATTTTATTTTTTTTTTGCCATCAGCCTTTCGTCAAAATAGCAACTTGCTTAGTTTCTTTTTCCCTTTCCTCCCTCACATACATTTATGCACACATTTACAGGAGTTTTCTTTCACTGCTTGAAAAGTACCAGATTGACAGCTCCAGTGAATTAAGCTCCCTCTTTGTCGGCAAAACAAGAGCAGCACCACAGGCAACCTCAGAACAAGCTCCCTCTATCCTCCTCTTCCCACCTCTCCAACTAGCTAGCATAGCTAAATGCTGAGCTTCGCTTAACAGCTCTATCGTACCAGGGGGCCTTGTAAAAAAGTCTCTGATAATGTGGTTTACCCAGACTATCTCACAGGAGACTAATGTTAAAGCCAGACGTGACGGAAACATCGTGAGTCGACACATTATCGGCATGCACCTGTGCCAGGCAGCACAGTAACTCTAAAACCATGAGGCTGGGCTGAGTGCACTGGCAAAGAAAATCTATTTTAGACAACAGGGTGAAAGAATGCTGAGTTGAAGTGACTCTTAAAGACGTACTTGAAACTACAGAAAGGTAATGTTAACTGAAAACCAACAGAAAGACCAGAAAAATTCAATGCTCTCAGTATCAGAGAAAAGATGGGTGCAGATTTTATTTGAAAATTAATTGCGCATTTGGCATAAATGCTACAGAGACAGGATTCCTGGTACTATTGCAGTACCAATATTGTAGTTCCCTTTGGAGAGCACTCCTCTGCAACGTTACCACTTAACCTGGTCAGCAGCAAACATGCATCTGGACACTCACTTTTCTTCAACTACAAGGAGGTTTTAGATTCCACAAAACCCTCCGCTGTTAGTTGTAAATCACAGATTAGCATGCACTAGATGAAGGTAGGAGATGGCTCCTAAGCCGTACCCAGCTTTTACTTCCTCCTCTCTCTTTTGCAAGCTTTTTTATTTTTAGCAGGCAAGTCTTGTCTCTTTGGGGAAGAACTTTTGACTTCTGAACTTCTTATGAAATCTTCACTGAAATGATTTTTCTTTCAGTGATCAAGAGCCAGGGTGTTTTAGTAAAATGAACAAGTAAACATACACTTAAAAGTAAGTAATGCCTATTCCCATACAGGTTAAAAAAAAAAATTAAACCCAAAAACCCACAATGCAGCAGAACCAACCTTGCATTTGCTCATGTTTTACTTGCAGCAGAACTAGAGAATAGTCAACATGTAAGAATAGCATCCTTACTTTTCTGTGACATTGGGAATGAAAGTAAGTTCAAAAATGCATTAAAATGTTTACGTGGAGCAGATCCATCTGCAGCTATTAAACATGGTACTATGGACACAACTGCTGCCACTGCAGCCTGTAAACCAGCAACTGACAGAAGGCAAGAGGGTCTGCCAAGGGAAAGGTGAACACATTTGCTCCGTGCCTCATACCTTCTCTAAGCATCTGTTACAACCATCATTCTGGTCCTGGCGGGGTTCAGGTCCATTTGACTGGCCTCACGTTCTTCAGCTGACCTGTCAACCAAAACATCTCCAAGCAGGTAGGGCCTCTGCTCCAAACCAAAACATACTGATGAACTTGTACCGGAGTAACCTCACCATTACCCGGTGCTACCCCCTGCCCTTCAAAGGGCAGGAAGGAAAGCCCGTACTGGCTGCACCAGTACCAGACTCCAGTGACAGCAGGCAGAGAGGGTTGGATCCTCAGCCTGTAAAACCTCCTAAACTAAAACCAGTTTTTGTAATAAAAAGGAATAGCATGTTCCTGAAAAAAGAAGCATCTACACACAGCTGTTACAACAGGCAGTCAGAGCTCGAGCAACAGTTATTAGTATTTACATTCACCTCTGTGGCTTGCTTTTTAACTGCAAGGAAATAACCAAGATTCTCATTGAAACATATGTTTTAGAAATTGCACACCCCATTGGGTTTAAGCGGTTATTGCTGGGCTCGCTAAAAGCTAGCATATTGCTGGAACAGGCAGTATTTCACAGCCCACCTATACAAATTGTGACACTTTCCATCCTTATACTGAAACCACTCTGACAAGTTAAGGAATAAGCCTAGTCATTACACCAGTTCTTGTAACCACAAAAGTAATTTCAGAGTGGAAAGGAGAAAGGGCTGCAGTTCTGTGGTTGCCAGTGGGACAGGCGTGGCATGTCACCAGTGGACCTTTATGCTATCATTTCCTTCCAGCCCCATTAATCACCCCAGACATCACTTGTTCTATCAGCTATTAACCAGTTGCCTCAACACGCAGATAACTTTATCAAGGTTAGTCAGAAAGAGTCATTACTAAGCACTACAACATGCAGTGCCAAAGACCTTGTTTCCAAAGAATCCCCTGAAATATTTCCTTCTACTGCAAGGACACACATTGTGCTAGTACATGTACTCATCCATACCTAACATTGGGAGGGAAATTACAGCAAGTAGCAGAAGTCACCAGCACTTTAAAAGACGTGGTATCAGAAAAGAACAACTATGTTGCTTTCAGCCAAAACATACAACTCAAACCAAGTCTCTTGAAGCACCAATTTTTAGCATATTAGCACTCTTCAAGGGGGAGAGACTCCCTCAATATGCACACACATTGGTGGTATGCTCTGACGGGACAAACACGGGTCTTCAGAACGACAGCCAGGAACATCCCAGCCTCACAGGTCACAATTCAGTATTTTTCCTTTTGCTACAGGTAAGTCTCATTCAAGTATTCTTTCCTCTTTGCCAGCGGCGCCACAGAGAATTCAGTTTCACAAGGCAACATCTCAGGACCCAGACCAAACATGCAGAACTGGTGCATTACAGAGGGAAAGGACTGAAGATGACTTGCTGACAAGGAAGGAGGAGTGTAAGAAGTGCAATGAAGAAAGAGAATAAGCCTGTTTTTTCAAGGAGAAAGGATCGACTTAAAAATCTTCCAAGCAAGCATGACTCGGCAGCGTATGACAAGACAAAATGAGATGCATTATAAATCTTCACTAACTGGCATCTGAGGGGAGAAGATTAAACAGCTCACGATGAACTGAACCTGCTTCCAAGTTCTGGGGCTTGGCCCTGTCAATTACGTTCCTAAAACTGCTGTTAAATCTAACAGCCTGACTTCGTCCACTCTACACAGCAGACCCCCAGGAGCTGTTAGAGCGATCCCAATGAGCGCACACCCTCCTGCCCGCACAGGTAGTAGCCCAGCTGCAGAAAGAGCAGACTTCTCCTTTGGTTCCCAACTCACAGGAATTATTTGACAGAACTGGTACAAGTGGCAATCACACCTCAGTCAAAATAGTCCAAGCACTGCAGTTGGGAGGTAAGGGAACTACAACTAAGGACATTTAACTTGCAAATAAAGGACATCCTCCCTCAATGAAACTCAGTCGTTTTGAAAGCCATTCTTAAAGTACGTGGCCATCTTCCAAAGAGGACTTCTCTCTTCAGAGAGAGGGAGAGTATACTAACTAGTATTTGTGTAGCATTTGGACAACATGGAAGTATCAGCAGTTTCCTCATTGATCACATAAAGGGCACAATGCCCTCTGAGAAGCGTTAAAATCCATTAGTACAAAACAAACCATTGTTACAATGACTTGAACACTGAACTCAAAAATGAGAAAAAGAAGATAAGCAGACAGAAGAGGGTTTGTTCCACAGCACTATGGCACAGATGTGCCCAGCACCGGTGCTCATTTTATCTATTATCACACTTTTTTTTTTTAGTGTGTTTCACATGCTCTGCTTCCTTGTTTCCTTGGAATCTGTTCAAGAATGTCACTGCACCAAAAAATGTCAACTGTTGAGATGAATACCACATTATCTGGCCAGTATCATGAGATATGCTGTCAATCAGTGCTTCCTAGGTACAGCACATTAAGGCAGAGCAAACACTTGCCATCGATTTTGACACCCCTCTCAGGTCAAGCCGATATATTTGAAAGAGCTGCACACATTTAGACTGTATGATTAGACTTCCCAAATCGTGACTTCAAACTACTTTCTGTTCACAAAGAACTATTTCTCAGGCGCCTTCTGCACTATTACAGATCATGCCAAACCCAGGACAGTGGTGACCTGAGGCGAGGTTAACATCTCTGCCTTGAAATGGGACCACAGGCCCACATCGTTCCCCAGCACGTTTATCCAAACCAGTGCTGAAAGTCTCAAGCAATGAACACAACTGTTTACCCTGACAATCACAGGATCTTTCCTACTTACCTGTCATCCCTCTTTCTTGGCACAACTGAAGCCCACTACCTTTTGTTCTGCCTACAATGGAACTGGAGAATATAGCGGGGGTTTTTTGAGGGGGTTGATGTTTTGGTTTTTTCCTTTTTTTTTTTTTTAGCCCCCCTACAACAGTTTTTTTACAGTGTCTGAAGATTCATCTCCAGCTTCCTCTTCTTAATGCTGAATAATTCAGTACAATACAGCATTTTCAAGACCTCTGATCCTTCTCACTGTTCTCTTTTGGGCACTTTCCAGCTGATCTGCCTTTTCCTTGAAATGCTGTGCCCCAAACCAAAGGCAGTAGGTAAGGCTGCGGCAGCAGAAGCCTTATCAGTGCTGTGCAGAACAGAGGCATTACTTCATGTGCCTTGCAGGCTGTGTTCCAACTTATGCACCCCAAGATGACATTTGCTTTTTTTTTTTTTTCCTTCTCAGCAACACCATCAATTTGTATTCAGCCTGCAATCTGCAAAAGAATGCAGATCTTTCTCTGAAGAGCTGCCACCTCACCAAGCTTATTGTTGTTCCTTGCTGCGTATCAGTTCCAACAGTTTGTGGTGCAGGGATGTGCCATAAGGAGGACGCAAACTTCCTGCAGCTGAGGTAAATGATTGCTAGATCATGAACCAGAGTAGCTACGAAAGGGTGATTGTTACAGTCACTTCTGTTGCAGAGTGGCTGTGCTCCATGTTCCCATGAAACAGCTCTGCAAGTGTAGCGCAGTAAGCTTTTTGCGAGAAGGATTCCTACCAGCAAGTGTTCTCAGAGATTAAGAAAATGCACATGTACCCAGTTCTTCTGGCACGTAAATTCTTCTCTGCAGACTACTGGAAGGAGGACTGGGAACCCAGAAACACAGTCAACTTTTTCTCCAAGAAACACGTGGCATTTTTTCACCACTGCCTTCAACACTTTTTTTGTGGCTTAGTATAACTTCTGCCATTAGGCTAGTTTTAAGTCTTTGTTAGAGCTGATGTCAAAGAAACTCACCCACCCATCCGGCCCCCGGTAACTTCTCATGATATAGTATTTCAGACTAACACAAGCAACAATGGGAGCTATTGATCAACACACATACATTTTATTTTTAGGGCTTTTAAGGCTGTAAAAGCTAACCGGCACAAGCCAGGCATTTAACAAAAGTAGTATTTAGAGTTTTTTGTGGGGAATTGGGGTTAAAGAAAATCCCCCGAGTTCCTCCTGGAAAAAAAATATGCAATATACTTCATGGTCCTCTACAGAAAGAAACAAATTAAATTAATGCCCTCCAACCAGCATTATTCTTAAATCTGTCTTAAAACTCATGTTTCGGTTCTTGTGCACAGGCCATGGCACACAAGAGACCACAAATAAAGTTTAGAAGATAAAAACAGATCTACAGCACTGACAACAGCGTTTACCATTTTATGGCAGATTTACTGAACAGTGTAGCTTCTTGCACATACTAAAAGAAGGCTTAACTATCTATCACAGAAATGAAATGGGCAGAAGTTGAAGAATCAATCAAGCTAAAAGTAAAAAAAAAAAAACCAGACTGAGTCACACAAGTTTAAGTTAGGTATGTTAATATTTTGTTAGGAAAAAACATCATTGGTTGCTATGTTCAACATATCAATCTGGTATCAGCATCAAAGTAGCTTTATCATAACTCAATTTAAAAAAAAAAAAAAACCACAACAAAGAAAAACAAAATCATAAAACCAAACCAACCCACCAGGTGACCTGTCATACTCAAACAGTGGTCAGCACAGGTGATGTATGCTCTAATAGGAGCTACATACCCAAAGAAAAATACATCCCCTTTCATAAAACCTAAAACCTGCTGACCTGGTACAGGCAGCAATTCAAGAACATAGTCTCAGGTTTCAGAAGAGCCTTCAGCAGTGCATAGCACCTGGGAATCCAAACCAGTCCAAGAAGCCTTAGCTTCCTGTGTGTCAATGAGTGCTATCAGTTTGTCATGGATGATCTCCCAAAAAGGGAAGATGACAATTTGGGTTGCTCACTAAATATCAAGATGACTGGGCTTTACTAGAAAGCATTCTCAATTACCTCACTTCCATTTAATTCTTTTGTGGGCAGAATTGTATTTTCTCAGAATTTCTATTATTTCTTGCGAGGAAAAATGTTCTCAGATGCTCATTCTGCTGTTATGAAAAACTCACAGCACAATAAAATCTGACCACAAATAATCTGGACATTAAGACGTAGAAGCACAGTTCTTCTGTCTGTTCAACTGCAGGATTTATCATGACATGGATTACATCATCAGGCAACTCTTCAACTCCTTTGCTATTCATTTTCTACACACCATACAGAGGAAATTCTGACTCATCATGTATATAGCTACACAGAAAAGCTACCACATTACCATGCAAACTTACAAGTTACGCATGTGAACGCTTTTGCACAAAATAACTGAGAAGTAGCTTAGTAATGGGGTGATTTTAAATTACCTCCTCTCGGATGAAGCATATTTCACTTCACCTCATATCACCGTAAATTATTCACGTGGCCGTAACCTTACTGCCTCGCATCTGTGCGTCTCCCAGAAAGAGACTGTATTAACAAATGACACGCAGAACAAATACCAAGGAAATGGAGGCTTCTGTAGAGCAAAGAGCCAGCTGTAAGTGGCTGCACCTCACTACTCTGACCTGGTGCCACACACAACTCATCTTCTGACCAGCTACATGCATTCTTCTGTACCACCACCCCTCATATGGCATGAGCTGGAGTCTTGGTTATTCACAACATGCAGAGAAACCTGGCAGTACCGCTGTGCATATTTTATAAAAAGACAATATGGGTATCCAAGTGTCCCTACCACTGCCTGCAACGCACACCGCAGCTCTGTTATCTCTGCAATGGCATGGGGTATCTTCATTTCCCTAACCTTGTATTAGTGCTTGTGCACCTGGATGGCGGCAACCATTCCAAGGTCAACGTGACAAGCAGGGAACTGACTGTATTGAGAGTCTTTGCCAGCTGCATAACCACTAAACCCAGCTTGAGACAAAGGATGAGGCCAAGCAGCTAGAGGAAGGAGGAACTGTTCCTTTCAGTGGTGGCAGGGACACATGACAACATCAGAACTACACACTTACATCACAGGAACCCAAATTCTCAGTTAGGAGTTCCTAGAAACCTTGATTTACTTTTTAGCAGGCGTGATGGTTTTGGCTCAAATATAGTCAGGTGTATCTATCTATCTATCTATATCTAGCTAGGGATATATAATATACAGGTGGTGTAGTGCTAGGAAATGGGGTAACAGTTTTAAACTGGAAGAAATTCTTTCCTGTGAGGGTGGTGAGGCACTGGAACAGGTTGCCCAGAGAAGCTGTGGATGCCCCA
>VXBW01004784.1:63566-84709 GCA_013400375.1 Thinocorus orbignyianus
AAAAAAAAAACCAACAACAAAAAAACCCCAACCAACCGAAAAAATAAAATAAAATAAAATAAGATAAAATAAAATAAAATAAAATAAAATAAAATAAAAGTATCATGCTTCTTCCAGCATTTGGCAAGTATCTGTAAGGATTTAACAGAAGTTTCAGTAACAGCTATTTCTTATTTAGTGTTGGGGTTTGGTTTTTTTTGCAGGAGGCAGGAGAGAGCAGGCCATGGCCAGCGTGAGCTGGCATTCTGCTCTGGGGGTTGTGCGTTCCTAATACTAAGGCAGCTGTTCTGTGCTTAGTTTTGGAGGAAGAACGTTTCAGCCTGAATGACTGTGGTATCTCACAGCACAATTTTCCCATCTTTGTTTCTCCTTTTCAGCTGAAATGAGTATCGCCCAGCCTGAACGTTTTTCTCTCTTTCTATTGTAATTATGCCTTTCGTAGGGTGGCTGGTGGTACCTGCAACCCTGAGCTGAGATGTCGAGGATGCTCCCGCGCCGACGCTTTACAGCTGAAACTGCTCTGCCAGCTCTGCTGACCCACGGGGCCACAACAGTCACGGGTTCATAACTTCAGCGGAGTCTGAGAGAAGTGGCAGAAGCATCCGTTCAAAGGAAAGAAAGGGGAAAGCCTTGAGAAACACCAAAGGGATCATTGACCTAGGGAGCAGGTACCAACTGTTTTACATTCCTGCCGTTATTTGTGTGAACAGTGAAGTCATCCTGAACCAAGCATGTAGCAGAAAGCAAGCAGGGAGTGGAAGCACCTGCTCGTGCCAATGTTTTTTTTGTAAAACATATTATCATAAAATGGTTTGGGTTGGNTGGTTATTCGGTATAAAGGTGCACGTCCTTCACAGAAAAAAGATTCCAGTATATATACAACAACAACAACAACAACAACAANCACCTCCCACCAGAGCAGGTTGCTCAAAGCCCCATCCAGCCTGGCCTTGGATACTCCTAAGGATGGGGCATCCACAGCTTCTCTGGGCAACCCGTTCCAGTGTCTCACCACCCTCACAGGAAAGAATTTCCTCCTTATATCTTATCTAACTATACCTTCCTTCAATTTGAAACCATTACCCCTCCTCCTACCACTCCATTCCCTGATAAAGGGTTCCTCCCCCTCTCTCCTGTAGGTACTGGAAGGGGCTAAAAGGTCTCTCTGGAGCCTTATTACATGGAGTATAACAGCACTTTTTCTCTATTTGTGGTAGCTTTGAGGAATAAGTATGTTTATTTTTCTCATTATTATTTTTGCCACTGGTATATTATAACCTTTATTTTCCACCATACTTTTTCTCTCAACAGTATTCACACATTTTTGTGTAGTTCATTAATTAATGTAATTAGAATTTTTTGATAGCGTGATTGCAGCTGCAGAATGTTGCACTGATAGTCAAACATTTTAGGGAAGTGTGGTAACTTCAGGAAAATTTGTAACTTTAAAAGGTCCAATACAAGGCTTTATGAAACACTGTCAAAATTAAGTAAGAATCCTGGAACAAATTTATTTGGGTTTCCTGTTTTGAAGCGTTTCATTTTGCTAATGTCAGTGCTTTCTTTCAGCTACCATTTCATTGGGCTTATTTTAGACTTTATTAAAATTTGCATCAGTACGTTAAGATCAAAATTCATATTTGTATCAGAAGAAATTACGAATATATGAAACATCTTCATTATTGAAGCCATCTTCCTAAATTATTTCTTTCTGAATGTTTTTTCTTTAATAAATGTCACTGTTTCAGACCAATCTAAAGCACGGTCTGCAGAGACAGGAAGATTTATGAACCTCTTTCCAGACATGGGAGAGCAGGTTTCCAGAGGTGTTGAACATTCTTGGCTCCTGTAGGAATGAAGCACAGGAGCTACAAAGGGGGAATGTGTTTTGCTCCAATATAGGCAAACTTGAGTGACGTGCACCAGAAACCAGGTTCAACCTTAGGAAAGAGAAAGCTGGTAAATGCCTTCATTTCAAACTGCCTTTTTGTGAATCTTAGCCCTTGAACAATTTCAGAGGTGGGAAATACATTCCATCTGGTGTGCCACCCTACTGCACTTTGCTGCACAATGTTGCTGAATAAAAGACAATCCTCTGTTTACAGTGCAGAGCCAGTCCAGACAATGCCAAACCTGTGACCACACGAAGCCCCAGGGTAATGTTTACCCAATTCCTGCTCAGGAGCAAGTTGATGACTCCTGAGATTTTTCTGTGGCCCAGTGCTGCAGCCTGCAACTCATGTGCTGCTTCATGCTAATCAAAGGGGCGAGGGTTGATTAAGATCTTGAGCCCTCCGGCAATCAGAACTATCTTCCTCTTCATCTCAGCTTCAGCTACAGGTCAAAGCAGGTTTCCCTTGTTTAGCTGGAACCTCTCACACCTTGTCTTCTAACCCTTTCAGCAAATACAGGGGCTCAGACAAGGCTTGGACACTTGTGACTTGGAACAAATTAGTAAAATTCCATGAAAGTTCATTTTGGAGTAAAAAGAGGCAACTCCGTTCACTTTATTAGTTATTGAAGTATATTTTCTCAATGAGGGATTAAGAGCAATGTTATCAGCACCTGGCAAAAGTCACAACAGGATCTTTTGCAAGGAGTGGAAAGAAGAGGAATAAGTGATTTTTACTGCCTGTAGTTTAAGCTTTTTATATTTCATTTTTCAGATGTTACTCCACTGCAGATGGGCAGGAGGAAGGACCAAGCCCTCCATAACAGAACAGCCCTCCTCTTTCTCCAGTTGGTGAAAGCACAAAATCAAATCATGTGCTAACATGGCACTGCTGGAATGAGGCTGCAGGGGGGAGGGAGCACAAAAATCCCTGCACTGCAGCTTCTTCTTGACTTTGAGAGACTCAGAGTTCTGGTGCTGCACAGCACATGTTGCCATTACCAGTGAAGCTGCTATAGAAAAAGCATGAGAAGTGTGATGAGCTACCATTTACGTGAGGTCTCTGCTATATCTACAACTGATTCATTACTGCAAGATTTATAAAAAGTCCCAATGTGACTTCTTTTCACAGTGGTTCACTAAGACGATATGTGTGAGTGGAAGTGGTTCTTCTCCAGTTTGTAGTTGTTTTTTGCCTAAAACGCATTACAATCTCAGCTATGGTCTGGAAACTCTTAAATGTAGTCTGGACCACCAGCTTTTAAATGACAAACCAGTGAAGGTTCATACTCGGGGATGAAAGCTCATAAACAACCATTGTGTTCAAAAAACACAAAGGCTAACTCTGGGCCAGGCACACGCTTCAGCCAGCGGCTGCAGTTCCTGCAGTGGCTCACGGAAGCAGGCCCATCTAGTGGCAGCTTCAACCCAGCTCCGTTTCCCAGAATGAGTTGTTGCCCTTAGAGACTGCACTGGAGGATCAGCCTCACTAGCTGGAAACTAAACTGACAATTTACAGTCAAATAAATGAGGCATTGCTGTTTAAAAACTGCCACTTGTTCTCACCTTCTGCCATCCCCCCCTTTACAGCAACCCGACTAGTCATATATGGCTGCATGTGAACAGGATCACGGAGATAGGAACTGAGCTGGACTAAAACTCAGGAAGTTTTAGTCTTAATCCAAACCAACTCCCCAGTCTGGATTGCCATCCTTCTTACCTGTTCACAGTGACACAAGGCAGAAGGCAGCAAAGAGGCTGGAAGGAGGAGGCCAGATAGAGAAAGCACCAACCTGCCCCTTTTGGTGACAATCCCATTCTACAGCAGCCGCAGGGGACTGTGAAAGCATGATGTTCACCCACATAACTACTCCCTTACCTAAAACCTGTGCAGTTCATACTGCAGGACTTGGATTTTATGAAGAAAGAAGGATTAGTGAAGACTGGCTGAGACTCATCAGTATTTCTGAGCTCTTGCAGAGAGCAGAAGAAAAAATTCAGCCAGAAAGGCTCAAAAAAAACTTCCAAAAGAGGGTAACAATGACTGGCAGATGACAAGATCTGTGTGGGCCAATGCAGTGCCCTTCAGGGATTCCTGAGCTAATGCTCCCCAGCCCAGGTGGTGCACTGCTTAAATTGCTGCCTGTTACGCTGGTAGCACAGCAAGCTCTTATGTTCCAGTTGTAAAAACAGGGTAACTATGAGTTTTTTTGAAACTACAAGGAAACCACCAGCATGAGAAGGTATATCTTAATTTATGCACAGCTCAAAGTTTGGCTGTCCTGAGCTCTGATGGATGTACATGCTGCATAGAAGTACAAAAGGGCCTGGCTGACAAGTTTGCTTGGTTGGCTTGTAGCACTTTGGGTGCAGACTCTGTATGAGCTCACAAGCCAAGAAAAGCATATCATGTGAACAAAGAATTCAAAACCACAAAAAACAAGCAGCCAAGATGCAAAAGACGGAGAAGACCTGGGCCAGTATAACTATCTCAGCAGGAGCAGATTTTTTAAACTGAATTACATCTGTTGGTCAAACCCCAAGCATGGACACAGAGTATGGTGCTAACACTGCTGTAGCTCTCTTGCCTTCTATCATGGGAATAAGCCACATGGAAATAATACACATGCAAACTCTATCATTACAGACATATGGAGAGATTTACTTACCTGATTATTTCAGCATAATTAAAATGATTCAAACTACACATGCAAGTAAGCCCTGCAAGACTGTTCTCTGAAAAATTTGGGTGACCTGACAACCCCTTAGGTTTGGATTGAAACTTGGATAAGGATTAGGCTGAACTGAGGTTTGCTCTACCTGTGGTTTCATTCTAACAGAGTTACTCAGGTTATAGGTGTGGGGTTTTCTAACCAGGTGGTTTTAAGTACCTATGAGAATTCTGGGAGCTTGCTCCCAGTAAAATGAGACATCTTTCCACATACAACAAAAAATGTAAAAACAAATTTTTAAAAATTGTATTTTTAGAATTTATTATTTTTTTTAAATAACTAGTTTTAAAATGATGAATGTAAATAAACTGACACGGACATATAACTCTTACATATAAAGTGACTTAGACATACATGATTCCTACCACTGTTATCCCATATTTTGCTGGCTTACTTCTGTCTTTGTTTCTTGCGTTAAGAGCACATTGTTCCAGATGACCTGAAGCATATGTCCTCATTCCAGTGGTCCTCCACTTCCATGAGTTGTTTGTGGCTACAGCTGAACCTTTTTAAACTGCTAAAACTGAGAACACAGGAAAGATAAAAGTTTGATGTGGCCCACAGTGCTACACCATCACTTGCACTTTCTTCTCATGCGTATACCTCTAAAGATTGAGGACCCTTTTCCTGTTTTGTTTAAACACTTCCTTAGAGTTCACTAAAAGTTCACAGGCCACAAGTCTCAGAAAACCATTGTGCTTTCTGATTCTGCGTGGTCATGTCAGGAGACACTGGCTTTTTTGCTGTCTGGAAAGGGCAAAAATTTTCATCTCTTCAGAAGCTACCACAATGTGTAGACTTACAAGTGCAAAGAGAATAGATGCAGAAAAGCATTTCCAAAGCCCATGAGAGCACTACTCCAAATCAAACTAACTGTAGCCTATTAAAGAATAAAACCAAAACCAATCCAGCTGATATAATCTCCAACAAATGAGCATGTTATAGGACGACAGACCTTGTTTTTGCCTGTGATGCACTCCCAGGGCAAGCTCATGCTTCATCAGTTAGAAATGTTTGTTGAAACAATCTGGATCCTAAACAAAATAAGATTTTCCTGGAAAGCCAAGAGTTCTTTAGGACATGCCATAGCTATACTGAAATTAACTAAAGGTGCTACCAGGAGATAATCCAGAGAGACAGCTGGGAAAGCCCTGCTATGAGTTAGGGGCTGTTCCTTTTGTGCTTGCAATTCTTTCATACTTAGAAACCAGTGCTGCACTGACTTGACTCCTACTTACCCCTGTACTGGGAGGGAGGAACAGTACCTGTCTTGCTCTACCAGTCATCCTCATCCTTGGCTTTTTCCCACTCAAAGTGCATTTTGAAATGCTATCCAATCTCAGCACTCAATGCCAAAAGAGGCTTTTTTTTTCTTCTTGCTAAAATACCAACCTCATATGCAAAGGGTAACTTATGCACATACATCTCCTCCACATTACCGACGTTCTCTGTTCTGTAACAAGCCATTTCTACCTCCTACTACGCGCATTCTGAAGGAAGAGGAAGGTCATGTGGAAAAGAAATGGAAATTCAAAAGACAAGCAAGTTACAGAAAATAGGAGGTAATCAGCTGTACCAGTAAAAAGAGGAAAAAAACAAACCAAACCAAAACAACCAACAAACAACAAAATACGCTGGAAATAATCAGCAGTTATAACCAGTCACAATTTGGTTATAACTAAGAGCTTTTACTAGATGCTGAGGCTTGCTAAGTGAGATATATAGCTCATTTAAGATCACAAACTTTCAGACATTTAAAATTGCCTAGATCCTGCAAGATGCTTGCAGTTGCATGGATGATAAATGATAAACTCCATTCACACGTTTTCGTTGCATTACCATGCTATTAAAATTATTATCTTGCAACAAAGCAAGACACTGCCAGAGGGATTGACCAAAATTTGTAGGCCGTCTTCTGAAAGTGATGAGGCCTGGACTGGGTTGGGGGAAAATGAGACATAATAGACGTGGGTCTTGTTAGTACCTCCTACCTGTATTTGATCGGTTAGCAATTCACATGAGATTACACCATCAAGTTATGGCTACCATACATGCCCTAATGGAGGGTCTTCACATAGACAAGGGTCTTCTAGACTTATGGCCATGATTTTTAGTATTACAATAAATGTAGCTCAGTTTTGGATAATAAGACTTTTCACTTTCCTGCCAAGTTGGCTAAACTTCTCAAAACACGTAGATTAGTACCATTCTCAAGGTCCTCATGCTCAATGTGCCTCCTCAAAAATGATACAGTACTTGCCTCTCTCAATTAGGAGCTCATTAACTCATGCTGATAAATTCAAGGATAAAATCCTCATTATTTGTGAGAATACGCATAAAGCCTTCCAACACTAGTTTTCAGTATTTCAAGGCTATGCTTTGGATGTACTAATATTATAATGATGTTGTAAACTGTGAAGAAGAAAAAAAATCAGACAATAGAATTCCGATGGGGGTGCTTGATTTGTGGGAACCACCGAGCACCCAGCCTTGAGTCCAAATCTGAAATAAATAATCAATGTCTCATCCTGGCGTGTGAGATTGGCTGCTGCACACCAGGTAATGGATCTGACTTTTTTGACAACAGACTGTGTGACCTTTTGAGGCAGCAGCCACTCTGAAATGGCCAACAGAATCCTTTCCATTGTTAACGTGCAAAACCTAAATTGTGAGGTTCAAGAATAAGCAAAAAATAAAGTAGAACCATTCTGAATATTAAATCACATAAGGTTATGATTGATAGCCAAACCAGTGTGCAAAGTCCTCAAGTAACAGAATGTTATGAAATGGCTAATTACCAGGTGATTAAAGTGTTCTAGAAAATGAGAAATAATAAAGCTTTTAAGAACAGAATGAGTTTAAGTGATAAAAAAGGAAGATACTGATACTTCTGTAGGAAAGTGGGAGTTCTGTTTTTCTATAACGTACACAAACATTTCTGTGACTAAGAACATACCAACCCTCACATTGTATGGATGGATGTCTTACACGTATGCCTCTTGCAGTACATTTTAGAAGTTGGCAACTATGCACTAATTCCTAAACTCTAACAGGACACAGGGAAGAGGTTCCTAAAAGAAGACAGACATACATGTACACAAACACTTTTTTTTTTTTTAAATGAAAGTTTAGATTCAGCAAATCTCAAACAATATCCTACCACCCCCAGACATCCATCTTGATCTCTGCAAGGAAGCTGGGATCCTTTGAATGTGGGAAAAAGCCTGATCTGAACTGTGTTCTTTCAGTGTTTGTTTAGTAGAAGAAAGTTACAGTTCAGGAAAGTCTAAATATAGATATTCCCTGCTGCATGCAGTTCACAGTCTAAGCAAGATAGGCACAGCCTGGGAATGGGGAATCTGAGAGAGACAATAACTAAATTTATTTTAAGTCATTCTATGGTATTACTGACTTGCTTCACAAAGGCACCACCGAAGGGAAGATAATTTGTGGGAATTTTAAAAAGTAAAAAAAAAGCAGGAGTGCCATTGCAACCTCCTCTCATGAAGACAGAGCTGTCACTCCCTCAAATGGTCAGATGTTTCTCTTGGAATATGTATATGGAGGGAAGAAGGAGGGGAAGTGCATATCTCAAATGAGCAATGTTTAGAGAAGATACTTTTTTTTTTTTTTTTACTATTTTTTCTGCTGATGGTTGAAAAGTACCTATTTTAGGCCTGCAGACCTGCATGTTGTGAATCTGTTTTTCTTTCCAACATGGGTGACTTTTCAGTTAACTTGTTTACATGAAGAAACATGTTGGCAGCAGCAAACTTAGCATGGAAATACAGTAACTGTTTCTGGTAGCATGAGCAGACTTTAGCTGAAATCATTGAAAAGAGTATTTCTCAGAATTTTAGTAGCAACTTTGGAAGTGATTTTTTGTTGTATACTATTTGTGGAAATTTAGATAAAATAAAAAAAAAGTAATAAATAATGTTTTTGCTGAAATGTAGTTTATAGCTGAAAACAGCTCTGACCAAAATTCGTCAGGACAGCTCCCTTTCCTTCCAGATCAGCTGGAAGTCATGCTGCATCCTATTCCTGGAGCTGTGAGATCAATGTCTGTATTGCTTCTGCATAAATTGTATTTGTCTTCAGTTTAAATAAATGCCACAGAGAAAAATCTGCAGTCGCCAAACATCTGTGCTGGTATTCTTTTAGTATGTTTTGCCAGTTCTTGCTAAACTTTGAAGCCACTTTGTAATTGGCTGAAAACAGAAGGTAGCAACAAAGATCGTATCTCCTTCCTGTCAGAATTATTTTGACCACAGACAACGTAAACATGAAGCTTATATTCAGTGGTAACTAATGAACAAAGAGCATCACTGTAATCAAGTCTAGAAGTTCAGTCTAAAATGCCAAGGCTGTTCCTCATAAAAGACCCAGTTCTACAGAGGCACTCTGACAAAAGGGCAACTGCGTATGATTTTACATTTGGCAGATGTTTACTGGGGATGTTTGGGAGAATGAGACAGTTACTCCATTTGTAAATATCAAAAAGTTCATTGGAAAGATGGTAAATATTTCTAGAACTAAGAAGAAAGTATGGATGGTATTCAGAGAACCTGGATAAGATGATTGCCTGAAACTTAACTTAGATGTGGCTGCTGCCAATAAACAAAGGCTAGAGCAGAATTCCAGGAGCAGAGAATTAAAGATCCAGGTGATTTAAGGTCCCAACATTTCAAATGATACAAAGAAAGTCAACAGAGGAGAAGATCACCATGGATTACACACAACTCACCTCTGCTTCATGTGGTCAATGTAGCCAAACCAAGCAAACATAATATTTCAATTCAAAATGAGAAGAAATAAAATACCAACATATAGAAAAGTGTCTTATATGCTCCCAAAATACTGAATGCAGTACTCCCAATAAGAAAACAGATGTTTCCAATAACGAAGTTGAAAGAAGGACAACAATAAGGGTAAAATAATCATCCAAAGTAAAAGGGAATCAGAAGACCGTAGCCTTACTTTCAGAAGAAACAAAAGTTATAAAATACAAAGTAAAGATTCATAAGACATGAAATAAAGCATATGAAATTGAAGCAGAGAGAAACTAATGTTTCTGACTCACAACAAACAACAATATAAGAAACTGATCCAAACAAATTATTACACCTCAATATACTATGACATTCACTGCAACTACATGTAATAAGACAGCTACAAGCTGCAAAGAGTACTGTGTATTCATTCACTCACTGATAAAAATCAGTGTCCTACTAAATGGAAGGCAGGCGACTTCTTAAGAGAAATGTTTCTGCAATTAGATTCTGCTACTTACTTGTCAGAAATGGGAACCTACCTATGATTATGCTACATCTTTATCCACTCAAAGAATACATGGTGCATTCTTGTCCTTCAGCTTCTGCCTTCTGTTTGGAAGCCCAGCTAATTTTGGTCAGGTAATTGTCTCAGGTCTTCTACTTTTGCTTCTCTGTTTTGACCAAAATACAACCCTACTGAAGACCCTCAATTAATACCCCAAGCACACTAATTAGGCCTCAGCAGCCCCTAAAAGCCTCACTTGTCCCCCACCTATGAGCTCAAGAGCCCCATTTAAGCTGAGTCCTGAGCCTTCAGTCCACACCTGAGCTATGCTACAGGAGAATAGGTCTCCAGCTCAGCCATGAGTGTGCCTAGCCATAGTTGTCTGAGTCTAGACTCACAGGCTGACTTCCTAGCTTGATCTCAGTCTTTTCTTATCAGTGTGGGCCTGTCTGGCAATCACTAGGTTATGTCTGACCCTAGTTTTTCTCACTGGACTTGACCCTAACTTGTGGGCTGCCTTCCCGGCTTGAGCTTGGATGTGCCTTGTTGCTTGCCTGATGATCTGGACCCTTGGCTGAATTTGAAGTGCTCAGGTACTGCAGGACTGGGTTCTGGCAGGGAAGCTCTGCCCTATCAGCTGTGGCTCAAAGAAGTTACAAATCACTCTGTCTGGTGTCATGCTTTACCTTTCAAAGGCAGCTTGTGCTTGCTATAACAACTCGACAAATTTTTTAGAACTTTCTCTTCGTAACCATAATTTCAGGCCTATGGTTAACCCAGAAGAGAAGACCCACAAACCACACAGGTTAAATCATAAACCATCCTCCCTGTCCAACTCCGATCCTTCAGAGGCAGACTTGTTAAGTAGGAATAAGCAGCACATTTCACTCCTTTTACTTCAGAATCTTAAATTCAACTGTGAGCTTTACACTTAGCACATGTATTCACTGCCAAGCCATATAGTCACACAATTACATACTAATTCAGACTGAAACACTTGCCTTTGACAGCTAGGTTGATATTTTAAAGGAAATAGGCTATGTGCAGTAGCTGTTCAATTTCCCATCATTGCCTCTAACCCCAATAAAAGAAAATGCAATACAGCTATACTTGAGTAGAAGGTTTGTCAGCTGTACATGAGCTGTGTTCGCTTCTAGATTGACTGGGACCTCACCACCTGTAAGAAGGGAAAGAATGGCATTGAGTCGAGAACAGTGTCTCGGGGATAATTAGCCATATGTAGTTATTCATACCTACATCTTCCACCAGAATTACACTAATAGTTCATTTAAACTTCATGAAAGATGATTAAATCCTTATTCAACTGAAGTAAAGGGAAAAACTTCTAAACTGGGAGTCAGGGTTTCACCTGGCCTGCTAAAGGCTGGCTGTACCTGTTGGTGGTGTTGAGCACCATCTAGTGTCCTCACAGCAGCCAAGGAGGTACACTTTGAGTCTTTAGTTGAATGAACTTCAAAGGAAACAAACAAACAAACAAAAACCAAAACCAAAGGAACCACCCTACCAAACAAAAAAGCAGCACAGCCTGAAGTTGCTCTGTGCCGGGGAACTTATGTCTGACTTTCTGGGGCTCTCAACTGTTTTGTTTTTCTCCAATGGTATCTGCAGCATCAGGCATTTAGTCATCAGCAGTTCTGAATATAACCCAAAACACTAGTTTCTAACATTTTAATCCTCCTAACGCAGGAGGGTAAGCCATCATAAATTTAATTTTGCAGCATCATTTATATACTGCCTCACGAGCACCCACTCATCCCCCAAGAAAAAATGGCAGAAAATCCTACATGTATGTGTTTACACTCAAACAAAAAATGTTACTGCTTTAGCATCTTTAATTTCTTATTTGACATCCCTTTTTAAAGTCTTTTTTATCCTTCTTTTTAACTATAGCTGGAGGTGTGTGGATTGTGGCCACCACTGCTTCTCTGTAACTTTAGAGGGCAGAATTCAGTGTTGACCACCAGTTAGTCAGTCAATCCCAACACTAACAATGATAAAGTTTTGACAAACCAAATGGATCTGAAATCATTCTGCTCATAGTTGATTCAATGTGTGAAGCAATTCAGAGAGGTTACAACAGCTGCCACCAGCAGTATGAGAAAAAAAAATAGTTTTCTCATCACTCCAGGATAGAATTTAGTAGTTTTCACTTTACATATAATGCTGTGCAGTTACTGCATTTTTTTAGAGCAGCACAGGAAGTAAGCCTTAAAGTTACTGAATTCAGTATTGAATATTGAAACACCTTCTGTACAAGCAAACTTTCCAAACATCATCACGATGCACCTCAGTGAACTGCACCTATCTGACCAAATCAGGTGGGGGTTTTTTGGTCTATTTAGATGATCTTTTTGCTCCGTTGCAGGCTTTTTCCCGGTACACTATTTCCTAATAATGTAATTGGATAGAAATATGCCATTAATATATTTACGTATATGCATATATACTGTTTTTAAGCATGTATGTGCCAGTTGTTGGAGACTGGTACACACCACACTGGGATTTCTCTGAACACATCACACCTTCGTAACTGTCAAAATGCAACTCTTTGGAGTTTCTCCTTCCCTCAGGCGCCTGCGCAATTAAAACGAACGCATCCAAACGGGCAGGGCGGGAAAAAGCAAGTGTCGGGTGGGGTCTGCCCATCATCACATGCAAGAGCCTGGTGCTACAGCTGGGTAACCCTAACCTCTTCTCCACCGCCACCTCATGAGGCGGCAGCGGCGCTGAAGCGGCGGCTCGGTACCGGCGGCGGCACGGTACGGGAAAAGTAACTGCAAGTGACTGAGGGCGAGGGGCGGTGACAGGGCCCAGCCGCCATTTTGGGCGAGGCCAGCGGCGCCACAGAGGGGTGCGGGCCAGAGCCAAGATGGCCGCCGGCCAACCCGCTCCCCGTCCCGGATGCAGCCGGGCGCGCACCGGATGTAGTTTCGCCATGCCGGAAGCGCCGCCGTTCGGGAGCGGCGGCCGGGTGGCGATGGCTGCGGCGCGGCGGAGGCTCGGCGGGACGGGAGGGCCCTCCGCTTCCCGGCGCGGCGGCGAGGGCTGAGGGGAGCGGGCCGCCTAGCCGCCGCCCTCCCGCTCCCTCCTTCTTCGCCGGAGGAAGGTAAGGGCCTGCTGGCGTTGGTGGCGGCGGGGCGCTTCTCGCCCGGAGCGGCTGAGGGCTGGGGGTGTCGGTGGCCGGGCCGTCGCGGGAGGAGAGCCCCATAGCACCGGCGGGACAGGGGTGAGCGGCCGTGGTGAGCACCGCGGCTGTCTCTGACAGCTGCATGTAAAAATTGTGGCTGAAAGCGGAAGATAAGAACGAGAAAACTCTTCGGCGTTATCTCTGCTTCTCTGTGTAACCCGCAGCCAGGGCTCCTCTTCTGGCTAATGACGACCAGCAAAGGTAGGAAAAAACCAAACAATTAAGGTTCACCTTCTTAAATCTACTGCAGTTTTAGTAGCGGTTGTGTTTCCAACGTGTGCATTCCTTTTGAAGACTAGTTTTCTCTGAAGGCAACTTCTTGTTTGCCATCTCTGAAATGCCTGACTGCTGGGAAGAAAACAGACGGTGCCTTGGCTGTTGGGTACACGTGGACCCTGGAATTTAAATTTTTACCCAGTGGATTAACAACTTCTTGCACAAATTTTTTGGTACTAGAAAGATTAACTCTGTATTATAGGGAAGTGCACAGTTAGGTTATGTAGCAGTATACGCTAAACAACAGTTGTTACAGATAAAAGTAATGGCACTCTTGGGTGTTTACTGCCATGAAGTGTGTGACTCCTTGAGCCACCGTGAATGCAGCAGTGTGAGGGCCAGAACAACTTCTGCAGGTTCACCCTGCTCAGATTCTGTCAGGTCAGGATTGAGGAGATCCTTCAGATGCAGAAAACTAGGAAAGCTTTCAAGATTGCTAACCTGACAGATTCCTGGCCTCAGGAAGGGGAGTTTAGAAAGGTGTAGTGGTTTTCTTATCAGTTACGTTGAACTCTGATAATTACATTACTAATTGTCGTTCTGTACACATAAATCATCCTTAAATAAGCATTTCTGCCTAGTATTTTAAAATCCTGATATATTTTCTTAAAACGATACTGCATAAATTGATTTTACCACTCTCTTAAAAAAGACTAGGAAGATTAAGCCCTCAACGGTTTGAAAAAGCATACTTCTTAGAAGAACTCTTAAGCAGCCGCAGTGAAGCTGTGGTTCTCCCGGCCCTGCCCAAGGGCTATTTTGAGGGAAAGTGGTGAGGACTTCTTGGTATGAGTGAAGGTACTTCAGCCAGAGTGTGTGTGACTGCTTTGAAGAGTGTTTTAAGTTGCCAGCACCCATATGGCCTGCGGGAGACCTTAAGTAGCTAAAATGGAGCTCAGTAGTGTCTGTGGTGTTTAATAACTTGTGCTGCTTCTGAGAAGTGCCAGTTGACTGGTGTCTGGTTTGTGCTGCACTGAGTCAGTTACTAGTACAGGTGTTCAGCTCCTTTCCTCCAGGAGATGTACTGCCACTGCTCACACAGGCAGAGCAGCGATACACTTAGGTGCAGGTAGCACGCCTGTAGTATCTTCATGTGTGCAGATGGGCACAAACACATACCTTTAGTAGCATCCTTTTATATGGTTCACAGTAGAGCAGTCTGCTAGAGCTTAATAAAACTGGATGTGGCTGCCTGGCAAACAAGCAGTGATGCTCCTGTGACTGGCTGGCTGACAGTGTTTGCCTTGCAGATGTCCAAGAACTTTATGAACTTTCCATATTTATAGAAAGTCTTGTGTTATCCCCACCCTGCAGCTAGAGGCACTGAGGGCAGATGGGGTAACTTACCTAATTCATGACCTCTGTTTTGTTCACTCAGTGCTTCACTTTTGCCTGGGATAACTTGATTGCCAGCAGACCCTAAACTTGCTGGAGCCATCGATACCATTAGGCTGTTGCTGTCATAGTATGACTTTCTCCGATGTAGAGAGAACTCTGGTCTTCAGAAGTGGATACATGTGCTGTTTTTACTAACGTGTAATGAAAAGTTTAAAAAAAAACACAGAAAACTTATGATAATTTCTTCATCCATGTCCCTTCTTTCTCTGAGCTGCACTGAATGAATGCGTTGCCTCTTGTTGCAGGTGCAGAGCATGGAGAATGATGAACTTCCGCCAGAGGATGGGATGGATTGGTGTGGGGCTGTACTTGTTAGCAAGTGCTGCAGCTTTTTATTACGTCTTTGAAATCAATGAGACTTACAACAAACTAGCACTGGAGCACATTCAGCAGCACCCCAAGGAACCACAGGAAGGAACTACATGGACGCACTCCTTAAAAGTACGACTGCTATCCTTGCCTTTTTGGCTGTGGACTATCATATTTTTAATACCATATTTACAGATGTTTTTGTTCCTCTATTCCTGTACAAGAGCTGACCCCAAAACTGTTGGGTATTGCATCATTCCTATCTGCTTGGCTGTTATTTGCAATCGTCATCAAACATTTGTGAAGGCCTCTAATCAGATCAGTAGATTACAGCTGATTGACACTTAGCTCAGTTTCTAGTTTCCGTAGCTGTTCTGAAGCAATTGCCTGATCTAATCACAAGACTGAAGTTCTGAGTGAAGGCTGGAGAGAGCCTTTCCTTTCA
Source organism: Thinocorus orbignyianus (assembly GCA_013400375.1). Classification (NCBI taxonomy): domain Eukaryota; kingdom Metazoa; phylum Chordata; class Aves; order Ciconiiformes; family Thinocoridae; genus Thinocorus; species Thinocorus orbignyianus. The sequence continues at coordinate 79,106 of VXBW01004784.1, forward strand.
AACTGTTGAGCAATGAAGAGAGTGACTGTTTTCTATTTAAAAAAAAAAAAAAGTAACTGCAAAGATTTTTAAATATGGGTCTATCAGAATGGCCAGAGTTGGGGAGCCCTACGTGACACCTGATGGAAGTTTTCCTCATTTTGCCTTAATGATGCAAAATTGCAACACTCCATCTGAAACGTCCGCTGGGGATTTAAGTTTCTGGTCCATGGCTTTACTCCTCTGCACGAAAAAGTGATTTCCTTTGTTTTCCCTTGGAGTAAAATCAATTAAAAGATACTTCTTTTGTGATAAATGTAAAAGAAAAAAAAAGAAAATCAAAACACGATTATAAAAGCTGCACTTAACACAATTCTTTGCTTTTCCTTTTTTTTTTTTTTTAATTTAAAGTAATTATTATCTACATCTGTGCTGGTTTTTAATTTTTTAAGAAAATAAGTTTAGCTATAAATACAGGAAGCGGAGAATAAAGTTTGTGCAAACCTTTAAAGGGAAAAGGGTACTTTTCCTGTGGTAGCATACTTTTTTCAGTGACCACAAGAGTACTGTGTTGTAGCAGGTGTGCTGTAAGGAGTGGCATAAGTCTGGAGGTTGGTGTTTTAACCTTTTTTCCAAAGACATCAAAAGCATCTTATGCTGGTATTGGCCTGTAATCTGCATAAAATCTTAATTTGTGGTTCCTTTTCCTGTCTATAGTAATCTCCTTTGATAAAATTACAAGTGATTGGAACTTACTACCGTTCTGATTTCACTCTGGGCATGATGTGAGACCATGTTGTGGGAGCATTGATGTATTAGGAAAAACTTTGAATTTGGGAAAGTTAACTTGTACTAGGTTGTGGGGGGGATGCCACAAACAGGTTGTAAGGCAGATAATCATGTTTCTTCCAGAAATTTGAAGAACTAAGAGACCTTCTCATTCTTGAAATGAATGCACATTTCTTCAGTCATACTGAAATTCCACTGAGATTTCTTACCATAGTTTCAGCCTCTATTTTTCAGTGCTGTTTTGGCATAGCATTTAATGCCAACTACTAGATTGTGTGTTTTTAATAATATCACATCTGTTCGTTCATTCTTGTCCTTTTTTCTTGGCTATTCTTCTTGGAATAAGTAACGTTTTGAGCCAGCCATGATGGAAGTAACCTTCCAAATGTGAAAACAGTGCAAAATACTCTCTTCAGGAGCAGTTGGCCCAAACCAGTTATGAACTAAACTCCTCGATCATGATTTGAATTGTATGCAATTGTTGGTACCTGATCATCACAAGTGCTAATCCATTTCTGACTACTTTAAGGGAATCCTGGAGAATATCAGCTTTCTCTTGCTGTGGAAAGAGAATGCTATTTTCAGTGTTGCTGTGTTTAAGCATGGCAGTTACAACACCTTAAACTTTCTGTTTGCATTTGGAGATATTTTGAGACACTGGTTTCAAATGCCAGCATCGTGGGTGCTAGGACCTGGAAACGATGTAGCCTTTACAAGAAGGTTTTCATTTCTAAGTGCAATATGAAAAGGAGGAAGCTGCCATCTTAATATGCAAGTAAGACTAAAGTATAAACTCTGACTTTGTCTTTGGGAGTCAGAGCTTTTAAGTTGTGTTGTTTCCTAACTTTAAAAATCACCATCCTATTTATCTATAAAATAAAAACTTTTCAATGTTTATAAACACAAGTCTGTTAATGCAGATCCATACCAATGGCTTGGGTTTTTTTGTATATGTTTGCTGCTCAGTAGCTGTGCTGGCAGTCAGCTGCTGTAGCTCAGGCTCCTGTCCTTCCCTCAGTGTGTGTGTGTGTTTGGCTGGTCTTTTTTGTTGTCCTTTTATGCTCTGTGCCCTAATTGCTCGTCTGTAGCCTGAAGCTGTGTTGCTGGCTGAAGTGGGGTCTCTCATTTCCCTACCATTCTGTAACAGGGAGAGACCTCTGGCTGGGCTGTATTTTTAACTGATTCATTTAGTTGTTAAACTGAGCAGCTACGTTGTGTCTAGATGGAGTTATTTAAAGAACGACGATGTAAGAGGAAGCATCAAAAATGGAAATTTTTAGGGAGAACTAAGTTTCTGCTGTGCAAGCATGTGGCCTTCAGCAGACGCCTCGGTGCTCCCGATGGGATGAGCCACGCTGTCCAGGTGCGGAGCAGGCGCTGGGTGCGGTGGCCTCTTACTGAGCAGAGGTTTGTGTTTGTGGACTTTTCCATCAGAAGCCTGTATTTGGATTAAAGCTGTCAACAAGTGTGAGCTTCACAGCCAACTACAGAAAGACACCCAATCTAATTCAAGCAAATGCTGTGTCTGTAGGGATTTGTGCTGGAGGTGGAAAGCAGAAATGGAGAGAATTGGTATAAAATATTACCATGGTGCATAGGAGTATTACACAAATGCTTCCAGCATTTTTGGCACTGGTGGAACATCAACAGTTGAAGGCTTATCCACAGAGTAAGTAAAGGAAAGAGTATAAAAATTAATGATTAAATTGTTTTCTGCTGTAGTCTTTTGAAAGAAGTAGTGAAATAACTTTAAGCTTGATTATCCTGAAGATTTGTGTATAGTGTGAAGGCTGATTAGTTCTCAGTCACAGAAGGTAACTGCCTGCAACACAAAGTGACAGAAGAACTAACTGAAAAGTACTGTAGGCTTTTGAGATAATCAAGCTCAAAGAAGTTTTACAACCTCTTTAAAGACTACAGTACTTCTCAATTAGTTCTTGATCCTAAATGACAGATAACAGTGCAAGTCTGTTTCAAATGCAGTGGCATTAATGAAAGATAAGAGCCTAGTTTATATTAGAACTTGCTCATATAAATCTACTTGGTTCTTTTCACTGAGTGGGCAGAAAAGATGAGTTGCTGCAACTTCCAGTTAGGGGTGGGAAAGCTATTTTTATTCATGCTGTTTTAAAATGACTTAGATCTTGAAGAACTTCCTAAAGCAGAAGCTGGAACAATAGAAGACAGTAAGGAAGTCCTCCAACGACTGCTAACCTCTACCAGCCTAGCAATCATTTAGAGCTTAAATTTTCTGCCAAGAAAGTAAGGAGCTGTAACATGAGGCTGATTAATCTTTGTGCCACCTACCCTGGATTTCATTTTACTTTGCTTGTGTCACAAGGTACAGCTCTGTCAGGCTGCCTGAGCGTGGCTCTTGGGCAGTCTGAGTGTTGATTTCGTTAGCTGCTCACCTCCCACAGCCCCATCCTGACTCAGGGAAATGCCTGCCACGTTTTCTGATGTGCTGGTGAGTGTGTTCTTCGCTTCCTCCCATGGGAAAGCAGGTCCATTGATGAGCATAACTTCAGGCTGCAGCCCTTCAGGCTCACACAGAAGTAAGTTCCAATAAACCATGTTCTTTATGACACGTGATTCTGCCAGTAATAAAGAGAAAATTTCTTTTTTAATTAAAAATACGAGGATTGAATTATCCTTGGGACAAAGGACCACAAATTCATGCCTAACGTTAAATGCTGCTTTTTAGCTACCCTGCAGTTCCCATTGTTGGGGGGTTTGGGACTGTAGTCTGGAGGGGTGGGAGGTGGAAACAAATAAAGCAAAAGGGAAAATGCTGTGCTCAGGTGTCCTCTACAAGCGGCTTCCAAAGCTGCAGAACCCAGCTTGGAAAAGATGTCATTGCTCTAGCACAGGTCACGTGAAGGAGCTCTTCTCATACATCCATCATGGGAGGGTTTATTTTTGTACTAAGCGTTGCCTTTGCCATTTTGATAATTTATTGAAGGAAGTGGCTTACCTACCCTAAAACACTTTAAGCATTTTACTACTTCAAGATTTTGCAGCCTGACAAGAGATCAGCATTGATTTGTTTCATCTTCTCTTACCCTAAGTCCTCAGCAACTGAAGCTCCGTCCTCTTCAGAGTTGGCTTTTCTCCTCAGTTATGCCTCTGTCTGACCTGCTAACAGAACAACGTGGGGGTGTGTGTGTGAATTTCTTAAGAGTACGTAAAGATGTCCAAAAGATGTTCACTGAGCCTCTTTGCCAGCTCTCCCCGTTGTGAATCAATGCAGACCACTTTGTGCTCATAAAAATTCATCATTTATTGTGATGCTTTGTCCTGCATACGCAAGTCTCGGGATATAAAAAAGCTTTTCATGCCATTAAATCAGTTTCTGCTAAAGCAGGCTCCCAGGTTCCACGCACAGCTCCATGGACTGTCTATCAATAACATTTTACACCTGTTCACAGGAGCATGCACCAAATAAAAACTGGGAATTAAGGTAAAATAAGGGAAGCATTAACAGTTTCTTTGCAGGAAGCACCTGTTACCTTAATGACATTCCAGATGCTGCATCACCATCAAAGAACAACCTCCCTTAGGAGAGGGGTTGGGTTATGCTGATTTATACAGCCAACAACTGCTACCCATACTCGAATGTTTATATTCTCCCCCTCTGAAATAATTACAGTAACCAGTGTAGAACACTACTACATTTCCCCTTGTAGCTGCCCAAAGATTTGTTTTTAGAAAGCATCTCAGTATATCGCTCGTGCTCTTTTCTTTTTAGGCAATTTTGAGAGTTCTGCACAGGCAGAATGCTGTGATGACTTGGCTTTATTTGACTTGGCCAGCAAATGAACCTAAAAATCAATCTGTAAAAATCTCAGTGATGGAATAAAGTATGCAAGATTAAGTGCTGCATGGGGGGGGGAAAAAAGAAAAAAAAAATCACACTTGATGAAAACAGGCCTAGGACAGACAGCTGGTTTTGAATTGTGGAATATTTTAAAGATTACTATCAAAGTCACATTGATTTGTCACTTTTCTAGCTGTCACAAAAACTGAGGATTTTTCAAAACCAAGATTCCCAGCTCTTTCAATCTATAGACAATACTTTGTCACCTTTTCCAGTAAAATGATTGATGTGTGGCTAAAATAAGCCTTTTAGATAGTAAAAAATAATCTTCCATTGCAGGACTGTATGGGACTCTTGTAGGACTGCTCAGGAATGGACAGAGTCTGACAGGTGTTTTTTCATTTTGAATACTATAGTGTACTTTGTCTTCAGACAAATAAAAGTTGCCTTGTGCCACTTCGAGATCCTTTCTAACAAAATAACTCTTTCCAAACTTTATTATTTTATTGTAAAATGTAAGACCCGTGAAGAAATGCCATGATTTGGAAAAAGCCACTAAAAACGTAGCAGTCAGAAGACCCGTGACAACAGTTTTGTCAACTCTAGAGATTCCTCTCAGCACTAACAGGGGTACCCTGGGAGCAGCGTGCTGCCAACGCCACGATGCGGCCTTTCGTTAAGGCTCCAGCATTTAAATAGTGCCAGGGTTGACCTTTTTGTTTTAAAACACGAGCAGAAGAGAGGCAGGGGCTCGCCTGGCCGTGCGGCCTGCCCCAGCCCGCGGTACCGGGAGTGTCCCTTTCTCGGCCTCATCCCTTTCTCGGCCTCCGCCGAGTCCCACCGCCGCCGTCAGTGCTTCTGAACCCTCGTCCGCTTCGCAGGCGGGTCACCCGCCTCCGCCTTCACGTCCACGTTGTTTTCGTCTTCGCCTTCATCCTCCTCATCCTCCTCCTCCTCACCGTCTTCGTCATCACCTGCCGGGGTTCAAGCCGATGAGCAGAGGCGGCCTCGCGGGCGCC
>VXBW01004784.1:85270-95835 GCA_013400375.1 Thinocorus orbignyianus
CAGGTACCGGGCGGCGGGAGACTTCAGGGCTGCCCGAGTGCCCCGCCGCTGGCCGGTCTGCTGGGGGCTGTGTGTGAGGCGAGCCGGCCCGGGGAATTTCCCCACGGCCTAATGCGTTTTGGTGAGGTGGGACGGCGTTCCGATGTGTAAGGATGTTTGGGTGTCCTGCAAAACACACCACTCCCTGTGAAACTGCGTGGGCGGCCCAGGTCCTAGAATCGTCTGGGTTGGAAGGGAGCTTTAAGACCATCGAGTCCAACCGTCAACCAAACACTGACAAAACCATTAAACCGCCTCCCTCAGCACGGTGTTTGCATGTCTTCTAAGTACCGCCGGGATGGTGACTCAAACGCTTCTCTGGGCAGCCCATTCCAGTGCTTAACATCCCTTTTGGTAATGAAATTTTTAGTAATATCCAATCTGAACCTCTCCTTTCACAACTTGACGCCATTTCCCCTTGTCCTATCACCTGTTATTTGGGAAAAAGCCTGACCCCCGCCTCTGTACACCCTCCTTTCAGGGAGTTATAGAGAGTGGTAAGGCCCTATTTAAGTGAGAGCTTAGGAATCTGAGTTTGAGATTGGAACGTAATTGTGTTCGTGGGTCCAGCCTTTGGAAGCCAACCAGGTCACACTCCTTTCACCAACACGCATGCTCGGATTTTTGAGTGTGGTTGTTGAAGCACCAGGAGTTGTCTGTGCCATTGTGGTCTCCCAGCCCAGCGCTGTCACAAATGGTGGTGGGATCTGCTGAGAGGATAAGGCCTCAGGGCCCTTTGGCTGGTTCTGACTGATGCTATTATTTAAATAGCTGCAGGAATATTTTTAGGGCTCCTAATAAACTGCTGGGAATTGTTAGAAAAAAATGAATGTGTTTTCGGTTAATAAAAACCCTGAAATGCTGTGTTTTTCTTTCCAGGAACTTCCGCTGTGACTGTGGAAATAGCAAGTTCAAAAATCTGCAGTGCAAGTTACTCCCAGTAAGTTCAGACATAGGTTTCATACATACAGAATCAAAATAACAGCCTGAGGAGGCTGGTGCCTTGCCTCAGCCGGGGCTGAGTCGTGTGGTGCCTCTGATTTTCCCAGCAAGTTAAAAGAGGTGGGAGTATTACAGTGGGAGATAAAACTTGAGGGTCCAAAGGGAAATGTTGAGAGGAGAGAGAACATTTGATACATGTCATCCGTGAGTGCAGCAGTTCTGCATCCGTGGTCAGCATAACGCCAGAAACGTGGTGCCTGCACTAACACCTCGTTAGCTTTTGGCTGGCTTCAGGAGAACCTTTTGGGGTGCAATTTTGCAGTTGCATTAAGGAATTTTAAGATTGTAGTGCTGTGTAAAAGACAGGTACTTCCCCTTCTTCCTGGTGGCATTAGTGCCCTAATCCTTTTTGATAGGTTGTCACCAGAGCCTGTGCTTTCATATTCAGTGAGCATTTTGGTCTCATCAAGTAGTTGGTATTCTTTCGGGAAACAGAACAGGAAACTGCTTGGCTTGCCTGCAGTGCTGCTCCCAGGGTCACAACAGTCCAGCAGTAGAAACAGCACCTGGTTTTGTGTATGCCCATTTTGTTCTGACACAACTGGGAGGGATCCAGAGCTAGTCAACCTCAGGCTGTGCTCCAGTGATCCTTACACAGATCTCCTCTGACAATTTTAAGACGTTAATGTTTGTCATTTGAGTCTCTGAAATGGATCACGTGGTTGTTCCTTCTCCTTCCATTCAGTGCAAAATCAGTTGTACAGATTAAATGACCTTCAGCATCCATCCATTAATCTGTCTGACTTCACAGATGCCGGGTGCTGGCATCTTCCATTCTTCCTTTGTCAGAATAGTGGTAGAAGGAGTTTTGTAGTAACGCCAGAAATGGTCATAGCTGTTTCTGGTGGTTGCTGGTGGCCTTCAGCTGCAGCTACGTGCAGTTCTGAAGTCCTGTGGCTGCAGCGATGCTGGTTGTTTGGGGTTTTTTAAAAGGGGATTACCTGTAATTGAATTTCATTCTGCATGTTTTGTAATTTCAATAATCCTGTCTGGTAGAGCGAGACTTACATGACGTGAATTTAGTGGGATCTTGGTGGTAAGATTGAACAAGGTTGGGTTTGGCTCAGTCTGGATGTTTAAAAATGCAGGGGTGGGGGAGGTACATGATAAATCTGTAGCCGTTGCTAGAATGGCAGCAGGCAGGTATGGTTGGTGATTAGAAGTCTTACATGGTTTTAGATTAGCAGTAGTTTAACAGAACACCACAGTTGCCATCTGTTGCAAATCTGGAAAGGCTGTTTTTCCTCTTCCCTTTTGAACTTCAGTATTTCTCATGTGCCCTATCTGCTGCTCAGTCTATAGCACAGGTGTCTGGATAATAGCTTCCTTTTTGGATCTTCAAGCTGATGAGTATAATGATTGCTTTTAGGAATTAGTGGAACAGGAATTTGGTTTTTCTAGATTATATATCTTTTCTGTCTTTTGTTTTTCACTGCATTGCTTTCTGAGACCTTTTTTTCCTTTCCTCCTAGGAAAAGAGCAAGGTGAATTCAGGAAATAAATATAATGACAATTTCTACGGATTATACTGTACTTGTAAAAGACCTTATCCTGATCCTGAAGATGAGGTAAGAAAAACAAATCCCAGTAGTCATCACATATGGATGGTGTTTATGCAAAATATCTTGCAGAGAGTGGTTGCTGAGCTGCTTTGTGGGGAAGATCCCACTTTAAGAAATCTTATTCTTATTCGTATTGCTTTTGGTTGTCATATTCTGTATAAAGTAGTTACTTTATGAGTTTTTTTCTAATGGTGTAATATATTTATGCCTTAAAGGCAGATTAGGAGGACAAACCATAATTTGGACAAAAAACACTGCTTTCCTCTCTCTAAAGTTACAGAGTTCCCGTACTGGATGGGTTTCTTAGCTTCTTGAGAGATGTGGCAAGTGCAGAATAAACACATTGTACGTGTTAGCAGAGACCAGAATCTTCTTCCTTGTGCCTTCATCAGGGCTCTGACAAGGCTTCTGGGATGGGGGGTCTATCTTGTGGCATTGGCTTCAGCTTTCCTTTGCAGGAGTCAGAACACTTTTTCTCTGTCTCAGGTATAAAATATACCACTTGGTTTATGCATGCATGCTTTTATTTGCAGTCACGGAAGTCAGGTCTTTCAAAGAACAAGAAAGGCACAAATCTTTCAAATACAAAGAATTATTTTATAAACTCACCTCTCTGCAGTCCAGAGATAGCTAAACACTTCTAAAGAAATCTTAAGTAATTGTTTCATAACAGAGCAGTTTGTACTGTACAGCATTATGGGCAGTTACGTGAGGATTCTGGCATTCCTGCATAAACCCAATGATTTCACGAATACCATTATTTCCTTTTGCTGAGCTGCCTGTTGATGCATTTCTGTTTACAGAAACCAATCGGGTATTAACTTTTATCAGCTCTTTTTTGTGAGAATGGCTCGCTCTACTGGGAAAACTAGTTTTGTAATAATAAATGGGAATTTCCACAGTCTTGATAATACGACAAATTACGTATGCTGTTGAACTTCAGGGAAGCAAACTGACTAATGAAGCACTAACTACTTATTAACGGCAGCTCCCTGTGGGTGGGTGAAGAGGGAAGTGCAAGGCACTCGAGCAGACTTTGCATAATACTGCAGTTTGAGGCTTGTGAAAGATTCTGGAGGCTGCTGTTAATGCTAATAGTATGACCATTCATCTAGATTCCAGATGAGATGATCCAGTGCATAGTTTGTGAAGACTGGTTCCATGGAAGGGTAAGGAAACTACAAGTGGCAGAGTTGCTATTTGCATAGAAATAAGTTGGTCCCCTTCAAGTTTGTGTGGTTAGTCTTAGTTGGGAAGGTTTGCTGTAGTTCTCAAAAGATTGTGACACAAGTTCTGAGCTGTTTATTTTTATCCTCTGCAAAGGAATATTGAAAGTTTAATCCAAAGCTGCTGTCTGCTTCAGTCCAAAACACCTAGGAAGAGTTCTACCTTTTTGAAGGTTATTGCTACTGAATAAAATGATAACTTTATAACTGTCTCTTTAATTGGAAAATTCTAATCAGTAGAGTCAGCGAGAAGAAGATTCTTACTGAGGAACATCATTATTAACTACCTGAATAGCTCTTCATTCGAAAGAATGCTTTTTAAACTCTAATTACTTTAAATAGCAAGCAGCAAACTTCGCTGTTGGTTCCTGATTACGAACTTTGGGGAAATCTTTTAAAAGCAGCTCAGCACTGCAGTGAGTGCCCTACTTAACGTGTAAGCATTAAGGATTCAGCCTCTTGTGCCTTGAAGGGCATGAGTGAAATTCCGTGTTTGAAGTTGCAGGATCAAAGACTGTAAAAAAGACAATTGGCTTCAATTATGGGTTCTGTAGATAAACTGTAGGATTCTTCTGTATAAATGTTATGCTGTGTACTGTGAGCTTTGCAAGAGTGCTTTCCAAAGAAAGCTACTAAGTGCTTTTAATTGCCTAAATTGCTCTCACCAGTTTATGGAGAGCTTTGGGACCTAATCCTTGTCAAGTTCAGTATGAGGATTTACAGTCTCTTACACTTAAGGAATTAATCATGAGTTGTTTAAAAGTTTAAGTGTTCAGTGTGCAATAGGTATCTTTACTTGTCCTGTGTTTAGGAGAGTTCAGAAGAATAATGTTTAGGAATGAGGTAAAGATAGGACTGAGATTTCTGGTTCTGTATAAACAAAGAATTATTTCAGTTTTTGCCTGGAATTTTGGTCAGCCCTTTCCAGTCTTTAAATTTTACTGATAATTATTGCAGAAAATTAGCAGTAGTGTATGCTTGTGCTGGAAATTTGATGGCAGTTGATGTTTTACTTCCTCTAAACCTATAGTTGAGTCTGTTAATTTGCAGCAGAGCCTTCACTGCTGTGTGCTTGTTTCTTTTTCATAGCATCTTGGTGCAGTTCCCCCCGAAAGTGGAGACTTCCATGAGATGGTGTGCCAAGCCTGCATGAACCACTGCCATTTCCTGTGGGCCTACGCATCCCAATTTGCAGGTAAAGAAAATTCAGGTATCTGAGCTAGTATTTTGTTAGCATCTATTTCTCATACTTTGTTGATTAATGACATAACACTCTTTAGGTAGTTGGAGAAAGGATGCTCATTACGTTGAACAATTGCCTTCAGCAGTGGAGCATGCAAGGCTGCAGTAACCCTTCTGTATAAAAAAACACTAATGCAGTTCTCGTTCCTAAATCTTAATTCTGTGGTGCTCACTCTTCTATATACTTTTATCAAAGATATGCTGGCACAGAGGTGGGTAGAGTTTTAATACTAGTCTCCAGGAGCTTAATTTCTGAAGTGGATCAAAGAACTGAAGAACCATCCCAAAATAAGTGCTGTGCTGTGATCTAGGTGCTCTTTGCTGCTGTCCTGTGAAGCGCAGAGAACATCTGTGGCAGCCTGTATGTTGCCTGGCACTGTATTTTCGTTTATATATCTTCCAGTTCCTCCTTTGACCAAAGTGAACTCCCTTGAAGATGAAGGGATTGTTCTGAAGGTTGAGGAAAGTGAAGAGCAGAAAAAAGAAATAAAAAAAGAAGGTGGAGTGGAACACCAAGAGCAGAAGGAGGAAAAGCAAATGGAGCAGTTTAATGAACCGTCCACTAGCTCTGGATCTGCCTGTCCAGAGGTAAGATGGACCTTCTTTTCTGTCCTGTATGTCTTCGTGCTGATGATAGGTGAGGTAAAGCCCACCTCTTCGTAGGTGTGGTGAAGAGATAAATGCTTTCAGTGTATTCATAGAATCATAGAATGGTTGGAGTTGAAAGGGACCTTAAAGATCATCAAGTTCCAACCCCCCTGCCATGGGCAGGGACACCTCTCACTAGAGCAGGTTGCTCAAAGCCCCATCCAGCCTGGCCTTGAACACTTCCAGGCATGGGGCATCAACAACTTCCCCGGGCAACCTGTTTCAGTGCCTCACCACCCTCACAGTAAAGAACTTCTTCCTAATATCTAATCTGAATCTCCCCTCTTCCTATTTAAAACCATTACCCCTTGTCCTGTCACTAGACTTCCTGACAAAGAGTCCCTCTCCAGCTCTCCTCTAGGCTCCCTTCAGATACTGGAAGGCTGCTGTAAGGTCTCCCTGAAGCCTTCTCTTCTCCAAGCTGAACAGCCCCAGCTCTCTCAGTCCCCTGTGTTCCTCTTCAGTCACTGCCACTTCAGATGCGTGGTCGCTGTGGAGCACAGCGCTGGCCATGGAACGTGCTTGTAGAAGCAGGTGACGAGGGTGTAACGTCTGTTTGCAGATAGGTCACATCTGTCCCTTCTTGCCAGCCCCCTGGCCTTTACACAGAGGTGACTCCTGAGTTTGTTCTGACACCGGGGTATTCTGCCTTGTAGCTGCATTTTTTGTGATAGTCCAGCTCTGATTTCTTAAATGTTAATGGCCATTGCAGTAAATTTCTACAGAAATTTCCCGTGGAAACTGCTAAACCACATCAGAATCCTCACGTGGATGAAACGGTGATACAGATTGTTTGTGAAAAGAAGCATGTTTGAGACAAAAGAACCTCGCATCAGGCGAATGACGTACTGGAAAGAACTGAGTGTATTTGGAGTGTCGTTATAGAGCACTGAACACTCTCATTTTAATTCAGGTAGTTACCAAGAGCGAGGGGCCAGTCTGCAAGCTGAAAGAACTCCAAAGCAAGCAATTTTTTAAAAAAGATACTGCCACCTTTTGGCCATCAAACTGGAGAAGCAAATTGTGCACCTGTGCAGACTGTTTGGTATGTATTCCGCCTTCTCTGCTGTCACCGACATGGGGGAGGCAGGGGGAAGATCCCAGAGAGTCTTTGAAGAGAAGCTTTTAGGTATAAGTGTTCTTACTCTGCATATAAACACCTAAAAAGCCCTACCCACCCCACATAAAGGAACACACCTAATCACTTGAAATTAATGTAGAATGAATGTGCTTGTATTTTCTTTGCTGCTTAAATCCAGTGTTGCTTTGGAAGTCATCATGGGGAGGCATCTGAAATGCTGGATACAAAATTTACATTATTATTTTTGTTATTATTTGGGATACTGAACACAGAAAGGATTGTGGGGGAGCTTCTCCATCTGAGAAGATTCGTAACATAATGGTAGATTGCACTTTATTCTCCAGAAAATGTATTCAGAGCTTGAAGTCCAATTCCTGACGGATGAATGTGACACAGTCTTGGCCTATGAAAATAAAGGCACCAGTGACCAAGAAGCGGAGAGGAGGGATCCCTTAATGGACACCCTTAACAGCATGAACAGGGTCCAGCAAGTGGAGCTCATCTGCGGTGAGTCCAGCGTCACCTCACCTGCCCCAGTGCTGCATCTGAACTGGTGCCCCATTTCCCTCTCTGGGGTGAGGGGCTGCCCTCCCGACAAGGACACGTGCCCAGTCCTGAGCTACAGCCGGGCTTCCCAGCACCACCCACGCCTGCTGCTGCAGCGGGAAGGTGGGGGCAGGGATGAGCTTTTAATTAATTGCACCGACCCACTCAGTGCACTTGTGTGCGTTCCTCTGAAGATCCCCAGGACAGATGCTCAGACTGCGTGGGCTGGTCTCATCAATAATTGGGCTTTTCATGTTTGCCTGGACTTGCCTTTCTTTTTATCGTTAATATTATTATTATTTATAATCCAGTTCAAACTTCAATTTGTCTCAGGTAAATCATAGAATGGTTAGGATTGGAAGGGATCTTAAAGATCATCGACTTCCAACCCACCCGCCGTGGGCAGGGACACCTCCCACTGGACGAGGAAATCTGAGGAATGGCAATAGGAAGTAGAACAAGTTTTCTTTTTGAGCCAGTGTTAAACTAAAGCTGGGTTGCTCCTTGTTTTTGTTTTCTCTCCCTTGCCTTTGCTTCTCTGTCCAGAATACAATGATTTGAAGACAGAACTGACTGACTATCTCAGGAGATTTGCAGATGAGGGAACGGTAAGGTGCAACTCACAGAGTTTGTTTTCCAGAATATGTTTTAAACTGCTGTTGGGGGGCGGGTGTCACAAACACCGTGATTCTGTTGTCATAACATTTTTTTTCCCTGTGTCTTGGAGTTGCTGGTACTGCAGCAGGAATTAGAAATCTCTGATTTGATTGGAATGTAAAAGTGGCATTTCCTTAATGATGTTGTTGAGAGGTAAGAGGGGCCTTGTAGAAATCTGAAAGCAGTTCTTACATTTAAATGGAACTTCCATTGCTCAGGGAGAAGCATTCAGGAAAAAAAAACAGCTCTTAACCTTTGTGCTTTTTCTTAGGTTGAATTTAAACCCTTAGAATAATAAGGATTGACTAAATACTGGCAGACAATCCTGGCAGTTATTTTCTGGAGGAATTTGCATGCTATTATTAATCAACACATGTATTTTGTTGGCTTATTTGCTAAATTGCCATTCCTTGTGACATTGTAATGAGGCTGAAGTAGTGAAAGCCTTTGCCTTGTGCTGATTTTTCTGATGATCCAAGCGAGAGCTCAAACCCATGGCAAGCAGCCTCGGGAGCTTTTGCTCCACGTGCTGCTTCTGCCTTTGGGGCGCTTGTTTCCCTGGTTGTATTCGCTGATCATAGAATTTGGGTGGGAGAGGAAAATTGGAGAGATTTGGGATACCTGCTTTGTGTGTGATGTGGGACATGTGCCAGGGGGAAAAAAAAAAGGATGATTTAATCAAATTCTGTACCAGAACGTGGGTTTCCTCTCGCTTCCCCCAGGTGGTTAAGAGAGAAGACATTCAGCACTTCTTTGAGGAATTTCAGTCACGGAAAAGGCGGCGGACGAACAGGATGCAGTACTACTGCAGCTAGACTGGGAGGGCGTGGGTCGGAAAGGACGGCTGGGAAAATACTCATCGGCAAACAGAACAGGCATCCTCAGTATTTGGCTTCGCATCAAAATCCAACTTTCCAAGAAACACCTTCATTTTCTCTCAGACTTCCTTTATTTGTAGCAGCTGAAAGAGTTGTTGTTCCACAGGTACACTGCCTGCACAGGGAGCTCCCACTGAGCGGCTGCGCTCCCCCGGGGGCCGGCCCTGTCTCGGGGGAGGAGGGGCCTTCACACCGTGAGGGCGTCGCTGCACCTTCCCTCCAGCCTGTCCCGTGTCATCCCCCTGTCCCTGTGCTGTGGCCGGGGTGGGCTCTGCCCCGCAGTGCATGGGACACGTTCTCCCTCTCTTCTCCAGGAATGGAGAGCGCAGATTTCCCATTTTCTGTTTTCCCTTCTTTTCTTTTTCCCTGCTTTCCTTCCTGCACTGTGGCTTCGGGGTGCTGTGACTTCAGCGAAGGCTCCCGGGCAGAGAACCCTGTGTTTGCTGAGGGGCGCAGCAGCCTCGGGTCAGCCCCGGCTGGTGGGTGGTGGCAGGGGAACCAAACAGCACAGGACTGCTGTGGGGAAAAATGAGAAATCAAAGGGTTCCGTTTTTATAAATTCAAAAGAAAAAAAAATAATCTTTGTTTCTACTTGTGTACAGTGATGTTTTACCTGAAAAAGTTTGTCACAGGGACTTTATCTCCTCCCTGGAATATAAACAATGTACTAAATTACAAATTGGGGTGAGGGGGGGTGTTGTTACAGGAATTTTAACACGACTTAAGACTCTGCGCTTTGCTACAGTTAAATACTGCCTTTTCCTAAGTTTGGAGCCTAATGTAGTTTCTAGTTTTCTTTGCCCACAAACCCCAAAGCAAACTTTAAGAAAGCTCCAATTTTTAACTTCTGTTTTATGTAGTCAGAGGATTTCTTTACCGCGGGCTCCTGGTCTGCTTCCACAGTAACGACTTGAGAAGAAAAATCAGACCTTTCTCCCTGTTAGTAGCTTCTGCCCACTTTTTATTTACAAAAGGTAGTTCTAGCGCAGGGGCTCGGTTCCTGGGTTTGTTTCATGCTTTTAAATTTAACTCTGGGTAGTGGATGTGCTTGCTTTGTAGCAGCCGTTACGGGAGGTGTAACCGCGTATCGAGCTGAAATATCTACAGATTAAAGAGCTGTTCAACCTGTGCTGTCCTGGCTGTTTCTGAGGTGCTGCTGGAGGGGCTTGTTTTCATCCAGGGCCCAGAGTCAGTGACAGCCCCTGAGCCACAGGGCTGAGACACAGCTGGGGGGCCGAGCACAGCCTGGCCTGCCCAGGCCTCTGCCTCCATCCCGGCCCCGCTGCTGCCGGCAGGTGCCGAGCAGAGGCCGGGCCCTACTTGCTGGTGTGTTTGCGAGCAGAGGAGCAGTGCGCCAAATTGGAGGAATGCGGATTTGATGGGTGGATCAGGATAAGAAACTGGCTGGATGGTCGCATGCAGAGGGTGGTGCTCAGTCGCTTGAGGTTCAGGTGGAGAGCAGTCACAAGTGGTGTCCCTCAGGGGTCTGTGCTGGGATCAGCACTGTTTAACATTCGTATCAGTGATTGAGACAGGGATTGAGTGCACCATCAGCAGGTTTGCTGACAAAACCAAGCTGGGGGGTGGTGTCAATACTCCAGAGGGACAGGATGAGGTGGACCCAGGTGAAACTCGTGAGGTTCAACAACAGCAAGTGCAGGGTTCTGCACCTGGGCTGGAACAA
>VXBW01004784.1:97153-135667 GCA_013400375.1 Thinocorus orbignyianus
TTTCCTAAGGGCTGCCTCGTCTCCCCCACAGTCAGCAGCTGCTGCAAAGTGAACAGGAAGAGTCTGACAGACAGCGCTGTGTTTCCTCCCGAGACTCCTGTCCCCTCTGCGGGAGCAATGGCCTCGGTCAGCGTTTGAGAGCGGGCAGCTCCCTCTCACCCCACCCCACCCGGGTTTATGCCGGGACACAGCACCCCCCCGCCCCGCATCACTGCTCTACATCAAAAAGTAAGACCAGTCAAGATTTTCTGCTGCTGGATGCACTGCCAGACTTCGGTTCATCTCTTTGAAGCAGGGAAGCACTTGTTTCTGTGAAAGGGATTTAATGACTATTGAGCCAATGCAGAGTAACTGCCACTCAGGAAGGGGATACCAGTACTTACAAAGCGCTTTGGCTGCTCAGGAAAATCAACACTTCCCAGATCCAGGGCTCCGTGCCTCCACCTCGACTTAGTCCCTGCTGCCTTCAATAACCTGCCAATTAAGCTCCAACCAGAAGAACTCACTGAACCTTCGTTTCCGTGAAGAGCTTCTCCTTTTTAACAAGCTGCTTGAGTAGCGCCACTAATCGTGAATTCTTCTTCTTACACCAGTTTGTACCAGAGCCTGGGTGTTCAGAGCGCTGTTGGGCACTGTTTTTCCCCCCACCCCCAGAAGGAACATCAAACCTTGCCGGTTGCAGGAGCCTTTGCTGTTGGAGGGCACCTCCTGGTTTGTCTCAGAGGGCTTCTCCTGCCAGGCTCGGGGGCTCGGTGGGCTCAGCCCGTCCCGCTGCTGAGCAGCCCCCGGCAGCTGCTCACGGGAAGAAGTGACACAGGTACATTCTATACAAGCCATTTATTTGAAATGCCAACTATACGTAGGATAAAGTCAGTGTTACATGCTTCTCAGCAACAGTAGAAAAATAGAACCAGTGAAAACCTTTTTACAACCGTAATGGTACTCAAAAGAGAAATGTATTGTTTTACAATGCATCACACAAGACTAGAATTCAAGTTTGGAGGTACCTAAATAAAAATACTATATTTTTTTTTAAAAAACACTATGTACAATTGAAGCGTAAACAAGTTTTACAAAGTACTGGTTATGCAGGTTGTAGAAAAAACACTTGCATAGGACATGAAGTCAGTTTAAGAAAGTTTTCTGAGCCTTTAGCATTGAAGGCACTTTATACCAGTAACAACACGAGGACAAGAAACGAAAACTGTAAGTAACGGTGCCGAAGGCTGGGCGACCTCCTGGCAGTACAGAGAGTGACAGACACCCCAAACACGGCTTTACAACTGCACCTCCTGGCTGCTCCCCACGCCGGGCAGAGCTCAGCACCACCTTGACCATATAAAC
The DNA here is from genome assembly GCA_013400375.1 of Thinocorus orbignyianus. NCBI lineage: Eukaryota > Metazoa > Chordata > Aves > Ciconiiformes > Thinocoridae > Thinocorus > Thinocorus orbignyianus. The sequence goes on from VXBW01004784.1 coordinate 98,498, forward strand.
GTATCGGCATCAGAAGAACAAACAGCGCCTCAAACAGCCTGAGTGTTCTATCCAAAGAGAAAAAAAAAAAAGACCAACCTCCCAGTAAACCCAACCCCCCCAAAACCCCACCGAACCCAAACTAAAGAAACGTGTAAGACAATTTGGGACATTCCAGGACCAAAACCCAAGGCTTACAAGTACAGGTGGCCACAGCCTTAACTTTCAGAAATGAAACTCCTCAAGAACAGGAAAAACACAACAAGAAACTGCCAATCAACACAGCAGCTATTAACACACAACTACAGTAACTCTGTGGAACAACAAAACATTTCAAAGGAAGAATCTGTTTCAGGAGTTAAGTTATTCATCCATATATTAAGGAAGAGAGGAGGGGTCAGGGAAAAGGGAACAGGAAGTTTTTGCATGTTGCTCACTATGTGAAAGTCTGAGCTCTCTTGACTAGAACAAGGAGCACGCGTCTCCCTCAGCCAAGAACACTTCACCTTCACACCACTACCCTCAAGTGAAAGATCATCAGTCATCTGTTACCTCCATCACATTTACAGAAGGAAAAGATGTTAATTTCCAGCCTAATCAGAAAGTGCTTCATGTAAACAAGGAGCTTCTACACCAAAGTTTCAATAGACAGAGGATGAGAAGCAGCAGGTAGCACAGGGAGGTGTTTTGCGAGGGAGATGCAGTACAAACACAAGCTTCCCAGTAATGCTGCTGTGAAGAATAAACACGGTCTCTCTCCCCCACCCCCACAAGTCCAACCAGGCAGGAAATCCTGCACTGGAGTACAAAAAACCACAGTTCCAGGAATCTGACAAATCCTTCTTTTCCGCTAAGAATATCAGCTGCCATTTGCCACCATCTTCTTCCCAACTCAAAATACAGAAGTGAAAATGCAGATTGTCTGGGTGGCCTGATTGTCTTTGTGGCCTCAGAAGGACTCGTCTTTTGTTTTACACCTACTTTTAAACACTTTTTAATACTGCTCAGCTTCTGAAACTTCAGAAACAATTTTGTATTCTAAAATGCAGCCACGTCCCCCTCCAGAGGCATTTCTCACCAGCTTATTCCACAGCTAAAGCATTCCACCATTTCCCTCAAGCCGTAACCTCAAAACTTCTGTTTTCATCAGCCACGTCCCCAAAAATTTCAAGCTTAAAAGCTACATCTGTAGATTTCAGCCCCATCTCCGTCCAGGCACACAGTGCCACGTCCAACTACAGTAAGTAAAATAGTTTTCTCAAAGTACATCTAAAAATTGTAGGTAAAAAAAAGTTACTCGGAACAGGAAATCTTCTGAGGGCAGCCCTAACATTTCAGTAATGAAGCTACTGATGTACACGTGACGAATGCAGTGAGTTTTAGTGTGTGATGAAAGTGAATGTTTCTAGCCCTGGTGTGCTCAAACCTCCACAGCAAACCCAGTGAAGCTCCATCTCCAACCTGCAGCAGCACCGTCCCCTACCGACACCTCCTCGTCTTTAAGGATGTCCTACACTGCAGCTCCACGGAAATACAGCCTACTGGTGAGGGGGGCCAGGACCACCAACCATCTTGACTGTGCTCAAAAAAATAGAATCTAGATTTAAAAGGCTGACAGAGGTAAAAAAAACTCCACAAACCCAACCCCCAAACACCTCCCCTCACCCCCAAGACACATCACGTGCACAGTTCAGCTAAGTTTCTCCTCCAGTCCCACGCCTTCCATGGCTGCATCTCAAACGGGGCATCTGCAGACCTTCCACAGAAGCAGGAGGCCTGCAGATGCGTACGCAGAGGAGATACGAGGGCGTTTTGGTTCAAAAACCTACATCTTCAGTTAGGTAGAAGCTATTTGGTAGTTTGGAAATGCAATATTCCATATATTTCAGTAACACTGTGGTGGTGTTACCAGGCCTTGCATACTTTAATGAAAGGGGTTTGGTAAGAATCTGTCACCAACTATAACCAGAAGTGAAGTTGCAGTAAGATTTCCGTTTAAATAGTATTAAGCATTTTGAACTGCAGGAAACAACTCAACCTAATCCTAAAATAGTCTTTAGGTCACACTCGGGACTAAAGTTATCTACTACAGGGAAATTCTTCATTCTAGGAACTGCATTTAAAAAAACCAAACAGGCTTTTACCAGCAATCACTACACTGCAGTGACACCAGGATCCTTCTCCAAAATAAAACGAATCTGCAGTAAAAACTTCCTGGGAAGTATTAAGGATCCACTTAACGATAACGGTTACACCCAGGGCACTGCTTAACCCCAGCACAGCAGCACGGAGCCAGCCCAGATGACAATCATTCCTTCTTTGCATCACATTTACAGATTAATCTCATTTCTGTGCTTTAGAAAAGCAAAGTTGGGGAATGGAAGTGCAATTTAAGAGTGCTAAAGCTTCGCACAATTCATGAAGCCAGAGCAGCTACTTTTCACTTGGACTTTGTTCACGGAACAGCTGCAATTCTGAAGTCAGCAACACTTGGGATGGGGGAAGGAACACTGGACAACATCACTGAGAGTGAAGCCCTTTTTGTAATTGTAGGCAGGAGAAAGCAAGGCCATGAGCAGCCACCTCAGCACCACGGTTGGAGAGGGAACCCCCTCGAGCAGAGGGTCACTGTGCAGGTAACAGCAAGGATACTGTGCCTTGTCTTCCCCACACCCCTGGATTTAGCAGGAATCCTCAGCTCTGGTCTTCACTTACCCCCGGGTACGGGTAGCTGGAAGAACAAGTTATTACTATCATTTTTACAGTATTTCTAGATTTCTTTCTGCATGGGCAAATGAGCAATTCTAGTGTCTCTAGTAAGTGCTTCTGGGTGATCATGGAGTTCTCCAGTCACAGCTGAACCAGAAGGCAAGCAGAACCAGACTGTCAGATCCCAGGGAATTTCACTGGAATTTGTACTCCTAAAGATCCCTCTGGACTCTTAAAAACCCAAATATAATCCTTGAAGTGGGCTTGCTATAGAAAGGTAAGACCAGCTGCCAGAACTTTTCAAACAAAACTTTAGACTGGATTCTTGCCGTAGTCATAAAAAAAATCAGGAAGATTTCAGATCTAAACAAACAACAACAAAAGTCGAACTAAAAATGTAGTATTTTGATGTGCTGTTCTTTGGAATTCCTATAATTAAAAAATAAACACATTGTTACTATCTCATAAGAAAATACATTTCATAATGTGCAACCCGATGCACATAGGGAATTGGCAGGCGAAAGGGAAAATGCAAAAGTATGAAAATACAGTCCTTTAAATGTGACAATAAAATTTAACATATTAGTACAAAACTAATACACTAAAATAGATGTACAGGTGCAAAAGGCTATCAGGTTGTAGAAAAAAGGTACCAGCGTTTTTGTTGGGTTGGTAGTTTGTGTTTTGTTTTGTTTTTTTTTTTCAAAAGGCTAAATTAAATTTGCTCAAAAAAATTCCCCCCCAAAATAAAACCAGAAGCAGCATTAAAACCAAACTGATAACATGCTGTCCCTAACGAGGCGATGTACGTACAGAAGTGAGCGAAGCGGAATTTGTCTGCTGGCATGAACGAACTTATCTGACCGAAGACAGGCCAAAAGTTAGAGAGGATGGGATGTTGACAACTCTTAGGCACAGAGAAATAGTGGAGGTTGTTTTCATAGGGCAGATTTTTTATACAGGAAGTCTGGTTTATTTGGAGACCTCCTTCCCCTGCTCGCTGCATCTTCCCTTTCCAAATCCGCGCTTCTCTGTGCTCCGTGTTCCAATGGCTCATCGTCCGTCAGTCTCCTGCTGGGTCTCTCTTCTTGCATTTCAGGGGTGTAGGCAGAGAGCGAAGGCCTGTTGGAGGTGAGCCCATAGGTTAAATCCGTTTCCATTTTTGTTCTTCCCCTGATGTGAACCGCGCCGTTACCAGCATTCTCCTGGGCAGCCAGGGCCAGGTCCAGCCGCTGGGGAGGTTGCTCTAAGACATCGAGGTGTATTGGCTCATTCTTTTGTCTGTGCTGATGCCCGTCCTGGGGGAGCAGGTATTCCCGCCTAGCATCCTCTTGCTTTTTAGGAGACATCTGGGAAGGTAGATAGGCTGACTTTAAGCCACTTGGTGATGCCTTATTGTGGCTGTATAAATCTGGGCCAAAATAGATGCCTTGTGAAGGTGAAGGGCTGTGCCTGTTGGGTGCTGGAGTAGAGGGTCTGCATGCAGCATTAGAGAAGTCATAGAAGTCAGGGTATTCCTGCTGATTTTCACGAGCACCTAGTTTTTGCTCTATTGCATGTTTCTTTCGAGAAGTGGGCACGTGTCTGTTCTGAATACATGAAATGTGCTGGGGTGGACCGGGCCCTACCTCTGTAACCGTCTGGCTTAACTCTGTGTCGACCGTGAGCTCTGGTAATCTTCTGTCTTTCAAAGACATTGCTGACACACCCATTGCGATATCTGGCATCAGTTCATTTAGCAAGGGCTGAGTACACTAGAAAAGAAAAGAAACTGGTTCATGGAAACAAAAGCAAAAGCTAAAACACACACTGTATTTGAAACTGTTTATGGAATTCAAAACAGCCTTTTCCTAATCTACCTTTGCCTATACCAACCCACACCATTTAAAGAACACATGTATCCCCCAACCTTCACTTTCCTGCCAGCTTAAGACAGCTTCTTCCCTTCGTGAAGCTGCTGTGCCACAATCATAGTTCTTTCTTAAGCACATCTTGTCTTGACGATGCAGAAAATGTACAGTTAAAAATCTCCAAAAGTACACCTGCTTTAAGCCACCTGCAATTATCAAACTGAATAAAGATCTCGGTGCAGAACTTCAAGGGAGTTTGTTACAGCACAGAGCTCCAGCGCAGGGACCTCTGTAAGTTACTTCACAGAATTTGCATGGTTGGAAGGGACCTCTCAGATCGATTCCAACAATACACACAACACAAAAAAAAAGACAATTAAAAAAACCCACAAGAAAACAAAACAAAAAAAAACTCCACAAAAACCAGAACCCCACAAAACAAATCACCCAATTCAACTATCTCGGCGACTAGAGCATGCCCTGAAGTGTCACATCCACAGGTATTTCTTAAATACCTCCAGGGATGGCGACTCCACCACCTCCCTGGGCAGGCTGTTCCAGTGCCTGACCACCCTCAGTTAAGTAATTCTACCTAATATCTATTCTAAACCTGCTGCAACTTCAGACCATTTGCTCTGGTCCTGCCATTATTCACTTGAGAGAAGAGGCCAACAGCCACCTCTCTACGATCTCCTTTCAGGCAGCTGTAGCGGGCAATGAGGTCTTCCCTTAGTCCCCTCCAAATTAACCATGCCCAGTTCCCTCAGCCTCTCCTTGTATGACTTGTTCTCCAGACCCCTCACCAGCTTGGTGACTCTCCTCTGGACATGCTCCAGCACTTCAGTGTCCTTCTTGTAGTGAGGGGCCCAGAACTGAACACAGCACTCAAGGTGAGGCCTCACCAGGGCCGAGTACAGAGGCACCATCATTTCCCTCCTCCTCCTGGCCATGCTGTTCCTGATACAGGCCAGGATGCTGTTGGCCTTCTCGGCCACCTGGGCACACTGCTGGCTCATGTTAAGTCGGCCGTCTACCAACACCCCCAGGTCCTTTTCTGCTGGGCAGCTCTCTAGCCACTGTTCCCTGAACCTGCAACGTTGCCTGGGGTTGCTGTGGCTGAAATGCAGGACCCAGCACTTGGCCTCGTTAAACCTCATCCCACTTTGAGTGGGCAGAGATAGGGAGAAGAGGAAAAATCGTAATACTTACAACTTGCTTCTCGGCTGCCATCACTGCTGCTGCTGCAGCCACCGTTTGCCTCCCCAGCCCCGTTGTGTTAGTGCAATCAGGAGGTGCTGCTTTAACACTGGGCAGGTAGACAGGGGGCACGGCCTTGGGAGCCGCTCGGGAGGGGAACAGCGAGTGGTTACACGGGTAAGAAAAGGAACGGGAGGGATGTTGACTTGGCACCCTTTGTTTCCAGCCCACTTTGAACTGGTTATGGATCGGAGTTGCTGGTGGGTGGTATGGAGGTGGAGGAGGGGGCAATGGTGGATGGAAGGCCACAAAAGAGTCCAGTTCTGTAAACATGGTTTCTGCAGTGGGAGTGCTGTTAACGCGGCACCGTCCAGACTGCCTCATTGTCAGGAGTGGGCTTTCGTCCCCAAATCGCTCATCCGGGAAGAATTTGTGAGGATTCTGCACAGAAAAAAACCCCAGCATGTAACAAAAAGTAGGAAGTCACCTAGAAAAGTCTCCTAAACTAGTATGCACTGGAACTAGGAATCTGCTAGTACTGTACCAGGCTTGCTGTGCCACCTAAAACCTCACCAGCACTCATGATGATTACAGCTATCACGGTATACAAATATTTTTTTAAAAACCAAGACAAGAAGCATCAGATTCACTGTGTATACAAGCTGACCAACAAATGCATTTGCTTCAACAGCAGTGTACAAACATAAGGGGGATTTCCAGTTTCCAGTTCTGACATGTACTATGCAGATTTACTGCATTTCTTAGAACTTTTTTCCTCTCCAATTCAAGAATAAATCATAGTAAAAATAAGTCAATTCATGAGGAGAACAGAACCAAAGCATCTGTAGTCTCACACAGCAATTTTTCATACCTGCAGAAGTTCAGCAGCAGCATCAGAGAGCCCGAATTCCCGCAGCACACGAATCTGAATCTCGTAACTGACTGTGGCCCCTTCTCCGCAGTTGAGCGCGTACGCCCTCTGCACCTGCTCCGTGTGACGCAGCTCCTGCAGCCGCCTGATCATCTCCTTTACAACGAGGAGATTGGGAACTGGAGGGGTAACAGAGAACAGAAAGGGGGTTAATACAGATTACTTTTTGAACTGTGAGACAGTAAGTTTGGTCGCAATGGTTAGATCTAATTGCAAAGAAAAAAATCTAACAACAGACTGACTTCTTTTTTAAAGCAGCCTTCTGCCAAAACCAGTTTAACTTACATATTCCTTAAAGCATCATTAAGGCACATGGAATAACTATCACACAAATGGTAATGACATCACCATTTTTCCAGCTTCTGCTACTGAGACGCAAATACAGTCATCTTTGTAAGCCCTTATGATGCAGGAATTTTATGATTTGAGGTGGGGGCAGGATATCTTAAATAGCAACTGAATGTTCCCTCATGAATTCTACAGGCCAAGAATTCATTGATTTTTTTTTTGGCGCACACTTTATACTTCTAGTGGAATTCTGTAATCACAGGACCATAATACCAGCATGTAACTACAGAAAGAGCATTCAAAAAGATTACACAAACCATAAGCCAACATAAACCTGCAAATATTATGTTGGTTTATGTGTCCATACTGAAATAATTAAAAAAAAAAACCCACCCAAAAACAAAAACCCCAAAACCTTCCAAAGGAATTGCTCTGAAAAATCCCAGTTTAGCAGCCAGATGTTAACTACAACCAGCACTTTGCTACGCACTGAAAAAAAAGAGGATTTTACAGAAGTCTGAAGCAGTTCTCCGAACTAGTAGGCATAAATATCATCCAAGTTTTTAATGAAAGAGAGCTCTCTTCTCAAAGCCAGGTTTCTTTTTTGTTTGGATTTTTTTCTTTTACTATTACTCATGTGAAACACATGCAAGAAGGATTGCGTATATAACAAATGCAATTTGAGTCAGCTGCAGGATTTCTAATTCAAACAAACTGGAAAATACCTAAGGAAACCTGTAGAATACTACAGCCTGAAAGCACAGCAGACTTGAGCAGAGGTTGAACTCATTTTACAATAGTTTTCTAAGAGCACCAAGACATGCTGCCCATAGCCTTATGCAAATAAAGTCGATGGCCAGAGGGCACAAGGAAGATCCAAGTGACAGATGGAGAATAGCCAAGCTGTAAAGAATCCCCTTGTTCTAAGAGCCTGGCCTAAGGGGCACAGAGGCGATGCTGCTTATCTCTTCCTTTGGCAGTTCCTGTGTTCCATCTATGCTTTGGGATGGATACCAAGTTATAGGTTTGGTACATGCCAGAATCTTCTCTGATTAATTGGGATCTACCTACGCTTCCTAGTACAAGCCATTAACAAAAAAACCCCAAACCAATTCTTTTGCTTAATTACAGAACTAAGCAAAGCAGGCAGGTATCAGATACCTGTGCTCCAACTTCTGGTCAGGTTCAGAGCTTACACTCATGTTCAAATCAAAGGGCTGGCAATGATTCTGTACAATTTAATACGTAGGAATTAAGCTGTAGTGGAGTTTCAAATTGGTCAAGATGTCTCATGCTTGCCAACAGAACCAGATTTTTTCAGAACACAAGAACTTTCACAAAACACTGGAGAACTCTGAGAATCTGTTTCCTTTCTCAATTTCTTTGGAAACTAACAAGGGGCAAAGCATCGTCAACGTCACATCTTATGATTAAATACTTCACACTCAATTCATAGCAAGCATATTTATGCTTTTCCATGGCAGGGGGGGGGAAGTCTGAGCACTATAATGTGCTGCTCAGATGCCACAGCTGCGACTTTCTAAACAAATAATTAGTACTTCTAGCAAATTACAGATGTTTTCAGGAGCTCTGTGTAAGCTTTATCAAACTCTTCCTGAATCACAAGAAACAAACAGATCAAAGTCATTTCACAGAACTTCCTAGAAAACTTAACTGCAGTGTTTAACTAAACAGTGTTTCAGATCTTCCTCATACCTCCATTTAAATTCTCTGGCAGCAATTTAAACCTATTATCATTGTTCTGGGTCTAGCATCTGTGAGAATAGTTTGCCTACTTCCTTCCAACATAGTTGACCAAAGGAGAACACAACTGACATATACATATATGTATAAAGAGCTCTTACAAATGGCAAACAGGGAGTAGTGAAGGGAGGAAGATGACCATTTTCTTGGTGGTCTGTCTTTGACGCTTTGGGAATCCCACCAGATACATCCTTCCAGTTTGACACCAAACGATCAAATACATAAATGACTAATATTTTCCAAGAGTTTTGTAATTATATTTCCCTGGCTTGCCTATGAGGTACCACCAAGTGCCTTGAAGGCAAGACAGGTCATATCTACTTCCACCTATGAAAACTTAACTCCCCCACACAAGGAATGGAGTTGGTTTGACTTCAAAGCTAAAGTGAATGTGGTAAACCGAAAAAAATCCCTGTGTTTTGAGTGCCTACTTCCAATATTTTTCTGGCAAACTGAGTTAAGCTGACTGCCCTATAAAGGTCAACAACGACAAGTACGACTGGCTGTAGAAAACTTAGAACCACTCTGGGAAGAGATCCAGGCTCCAACAAGAGTTCTACAGTAACTTTAACCAGTCCAGGGTTTTTCACATTGCTCAGTTGAAGCAGGTTAAAGCACTTACACCCTCCAGTAGCTTACTAACTACTTACTATGGCATCCAAAAGTAGGTAATATCTTCACAGTAGATCAAAGCAAGAGGGGTGACCACTGGGTGGGAGGAATCTCAAGTGGTGCAGCACCACTGTCTAAGGAAATCACAATATTCAATAATTCACATCCACCCTCCCTAGCCCCAAGCCCCCATCCACTGGCGTTGCAGGTGATCCCGCAGCCTTACCTGGGATCTCGTTGGCTATAACTGAAGGAGGACTGGACTGGTTGGTGCTAACTTGCTGGTGGGTAATCATATGACAGCACTGCGGCACCGCGTTGTTCACCATGTAAAGGGTGTCGGGCACATTGGACATTCGAACCATCCGCAAACGAACGAGATCAGTTTGTTCCACCATCATCTCATCCAGTACCGACTGCAACGACAGTCACGAGAGCCCTCGTGAAGGCACTGCATGCACGTACCCACTGGGACCTGCTGCAAACGCAGGCCCGAGGCCACAAGTCTATCAGTGGCTAAAACATAACATTTCCAGGTCCCAAACAGTATTTAGCTCTTCCACCACATTTTCTATTCCATTTTTCCAGTCACAATCAGAGATAAATTTCAGAGCTACGAGCAGGCAGGTGAATAAAGTCTGGGAAGGTTGCTTTGTTTATTCTGAACCTATTGGGCTAGAAGTAACCTTCTTGAGGCCAGACCCTCTGAACTCTCTCTCAGAGGATTACTGCCTGTAGGTCTCAGCTCTCTGTGCCATTGAATAGAAGGCCTGAGTCTGAAAATGAAATGTCTTTACCTCAGATGTCTTAAAGAATAGAAATGAATTTATGCATACTACTTTAAGAGTCTCATTTAACTTTAAATGGATTTAATTAGAACAATGGGAGGTTAACAGGGGAGTAAAAAAAAAAATCAGAAATCACTAATCCACAAGTTTTGCATTTCACACTAATTAAACTATGAATAGGAGCGCAGTTACCAGGTAAATTTAACCCTTCTAAGGTTAAACAGCTAAAGATGCTTTAAAAAAATATATATATTAACAGCATAATATGAAACTAACAGAAACAAGCAAGATTCCTGACAGGGGTAAAAAAAAAGAAATTTAGAATGCAGTTTTTACTTTAAGACTACTACTGAAGCGCTCCCATAACACTAACCTGAAAACTAAAAGAGTCAAAGCTTTTCTCATACGTTCTTTAATACATTTTTGTTAGTTTTGACAATTCAAAAAACAAAGATAAAGTTTTAACTGGCTAGTCTTTCTTTGCTCCTTTAGTGCCACCTGGTGCTCTCTAACCTTTGTGCCCAAAATGCAAAAGAGTTTCATTTCTCCTTCAAAGATGATGTCAGCAAGAACAACGCACGCCTGTAGAAAGTATTTTCTTTCTTGGGCATAGGGCAAAAGCTTTGAATTCACCAGAGCAGTGCTCAGAGTTTGTAGGCCATGTGGATGTGCACAACTTCACCTAATCCTCGTGTTCTGCAGTCACTGCTGGGGCTCACAAGCTCTGGAACTAGATCAGAGCTGCCTTAAGTAGTAGAATTAGTTAGCAATCTAAATGGGTCCCAATTCTGTCAAGCAGAATACAGCATGTTCCTGCCCCACACAAAGCCATCTCCACCCTGTCACCAAACATCACCATCAGAGATATTACAAGATCTTTAGTCTGACGGACCTAATGCAAATATCAAATAGGGAAGCTACTGCTTGAGCGGAACATAAAGGACGTCAATCAGATTGGACACAAGCTATTTATTCCATTTTGTGGAGGATCAAAAGAATTTTGGATATGTTGTGATTCAAACAAGAAGGTGAAATGTCAGAGTCCTCTACTGAGTGGAATAGTAGCTCTCCACCCAGCTCTGGTGGGAGCTGGGGAGCCTGAAAGACCTGGCACCAAGGTTGCTGACTAGCTGCGAACTGGGACTCTCAGGCTCTCACCTTGCCATCCGCCTGCCAGGAGGGCTGCCGAGGAGCTGGGCCGGCAAACTGGCTGGAAACCAGGGAGGTTTCCCTCAGAACGCTGCTTTGTTTCCGGTGGAATTTCATCAAGATCTGTCTCGCAAACATTTCAATTTCGACAAAAAAAAATTTTGTTGAAATTTTTCTGACCAGTTCTAGAGACTTGAGCCTGATGATCAATCTTGTAAATCTTGTTAAATTGAAAATGTTAGTATTTTAGGCCAGTACATGCAAAGAGACAAAACACACCAAAATCTTTCCCTGTTACAGAACCCCCTGATGACTCCAATTCGACAACAGTCAAGTGCTGTTAGTGATTATTACCTTAGCCTCCTCCACATATGGTGAGAACAGTCTTGGCCGCACATATATTCCAGCATTTTTTTGCCGCAGCCAGGCATTTGACTTTCCACCTTCTGATGTTGGTAGCATGTCTGAAGGAGGAGTACTAATCAGGCCTCTCTTCATCTTTAAGAATCAAGAAAGAGAGTTTTATGGGTTTTAGAATACAAACATGGGGAAAACTTGCAAGAAACACATTTCTTACACTGAATCCTTACTCTACCGATTTTTCTTTAAATCCAAAGGCTAAAAGACTAAAGAACAGAAAATTCAACCAGAATAGGAGTTATACACATATTATTCTGAGTGATAACATTTTAGGACCTAATCCTTTAAAAAATAATTAACCTGAACATCGTAGAATCTGAAGTACAAAGAACCTGAGACAGGATTTGTGTAAGACTTACTGCATCACTCAGTACTTCACTATTCATGGGTAAGATGTGCTCAATGCGGACAAAAGGCAGAAGTGGAGACAGGATCTCTCTCAGCTCCTCAATGTCAAGATCTCTCCTCTTCACACCTCTTTTGTTCACACTGTGAGCAGTACCACTGAGTAAATTAGGCTCTGTGGGAAGGAATAAAAAAATACTAAGTTTAAATCAAAAAGTTTAAGTAGGAAAGCAGGAGTTACAGGGCTTAAAGGAATTTATAGAAAGAGAAAGAAAATTACAATTTTAAATCAACAGTGCTTATCAGCCTTGTTCACAAAACTACTTCATGCCTTTAAAATCTGACATGAAGCATCCACAGAGACAGGTTTAGTTTATACAAGCATAGGCTATTTGCACCGCTGTCAGTTCCAAAGTGTAAACCACAGAGAAAATACATATATTGTGTTTGGTGTAGTTTATAAAGCCCTACCAACAGCTAAGCCCTTTAGTTAATGCACACCACAGGCCAGGGAGCTGCACCGTTACTCCAAATGAGCAGCTTCTCCACAGTCCAAGCCTGTTACTGTTTAACTGGCTCCATCACATTCACATGCCTTAAGACAAACTCTCAGAAAATCTTGTTTTGAAAACAGACAGTTAATGCTTAGGTCACTAAAAGCACATATTTTAACTGACTTTTTGTCACATTTCCTACAACGCAGCCACAACAAAGCAGTTGTATCACAAACAATATCAGTGGATTACAAAACACATGGCCAGCCCTCCAAAGGCAGTAGCCACAGCAGCACCACTCTGTTTTCACGCAGGCAAGCTCTTCCCTTTCTGTTCCTCTTAGTATACTATCTGATTGACATTTCACAGGCGGGGATGAACCACAAGCTACTTGCATCTGACATTTGGGAAATATATATTTAACCTACTTCCCACATCCAACGCATATGAGATTGCCCTTGAAGTTACCACTGTACCAGCAATAGGCATCTGAGCTAATGAAAATACATCTACTTCAGGAAAAACACGGATGCTGCTTGATGGCTTGTTTCTCACTATCACAGATTTCCGTGGGAGAAAAACTGAAGCAAAAGGTTGACACAAACTAAGAATAAGACTACTGTGAGAAGCCAGCATGAGCACAGGAAAGTAAGAGATACTGCAGGGAATTTTTATTTGATGAATTAGTTACAAGAAAAATAATTCTGAGACAACAAAAAAAAAAAAATCAACCAGACTTAAAAACAAAACACTCATGTGGGATTAAAGGACCTCCAGAACTCTGGTCCAGTCACAACCAGTGTCCTCTCCCCTTACCGCTCCATGCAGGGTAGAGCAGGTTGCCCACAACTATATCCAGTCAGGTTTTGAACACCACCAAGGATGGAGACCCCATAAATACTCCAGGTGACCTGTTCCAGTGTCTGACCATCTTCAGTTTCTTGTGGTTGAACTGAATTTCCTCTGTTTCAGTCAATGCCTCACTGCCTCTCACCCTGTCCCGGGCGCCAAAAGAAGAGTGTGGCTCTATTCACTTTGCTTCCTGCCATTAGATATTTATAGGCTAAGATCCCCCACATGCCTTTTTCTTCTTGAGGCCAAACAATCTTGATGCCAGCTCCATCAGAATGCCTGCATTCTTTTTTTTTTTTTTTTTTTTTTAAGAACNGTTTGCTTTTTTTGTTTGTTTGTGTTTTTTTTTTAAAAAAAACAACCACATTTCTTTAGTATTGACCATACTACAAAAAAAGTAGATTAATTTTCCTTAACTTACAAATAACCCACAAAAAAAAGAACATCCTTATTTTCTGGCTTATTTGATTTAATACTGTGTGGTTTAAAAGATCCTTACCTCGATCTGCTATTCTCTTCATCAACTGGTGCTCTCCCCATTTGATCAGATATTTAAGAATATCTTGTTCACTTGCCTGGTAGAAAGAGAAAGTTCAGCAATCTGCATATGCTTAGTTTCAGATCACGCACACACAAAGTGATACAGACAGGTCTTCTGCAGCTTTAAAGAAACACAACTGTACTGAGAGCGAAGTATTTGGACTTTACAACCCGCTATACTACTTGCTTCAAATATTTTAAGGTAGTACTACTGGTGTATCACATACCACCTCCATGATTTCTAGATTCATGTCACTTATTTAATCCCTCAGAAGATTTCCATAGAAGGAAAAAAAACAAACTTACAAGTACTAAAACTGAGTTATTAAAGTTAATTAAAAGAGGCAGTTCCAACACTAGGTGTTTGGATCTCTTTTTTAACATGACAAATTCAGTATTTGCACAGCCTCGAAAGCTATGAAAATAATCAACTAAATTATAACCTAGGTGAAAAGAAAGATTTTCAGTAATACTATAAAGAAAACAACCTTGCTTTGTTCACATCTACATACATATACTAACTGATCAACATTTTAGAGGAAAAAAAAATAATGTACTGAAAAAATTAAATTTATCTACCCAATTTCTTAACTAGGGCATGAAATTTAGTCATAATACCCACTCTCATGAAAGACCAACAGCACTGTTACTGTAATTCCTGCAGTGTCTTAAACAAACAAAACTATTTAAAAAATCCCACTTTAAATAATCTCTAACACTGTATAATTTTTTAAAAAAAGGTAAGATTGGGATGGAAACAATTTAAAAAAACCCACCACAACAAACCAACCAATCATCTTTAAGCTATAAAAAGGTTGGTCATCATTTCAAAGAGATCTCCCATCAAGAGAAACAGCAGCAAAAATCCACATGCTTTCTATTAGTCAGTATGGTTTCCTCACCCTAAAACCACACAATCACTGAAGGAAAGTTGCACAAAAAGAAATTCTGCAATACTTGTCAAAAATGTTATTTTTATGTCTCTATCCAAAAATAAATTATGCCTTTTGAACAATCACTATTTTATTAGCTCCCACTGTCTCTAATTAAGATGTACATCGTTACAGCAAAACTACTACCACCACATAATTTTTATAAAACACTTAAACATGCAAGGCAAATGCTAGGTTGAAGAAATGCTCCATATAAAATAATTTGCAGCCATTTCTAAACTATTATTAGGCTTCTATGCAGTAGCATATGCCACCAGTTTGGCTTGCGTTACAAGCCAGGAATAAAATAGTTTTCTTAATCACTACTTCAATTTCAGTTTTTACTTACTATAAAGCAATGCTTAACGCGCATACAAACCTACAATTTAAAATGAGCTATTGCCAAGCACTTTTAGTAACGGTGTAACATACCCTGCTTCAAGCAGGACCAGCTGCATTCTGCATTGCAGGTTACCTGTAAATAGTCAGACTGAATAGCCGTGAGCAGGTGGTCCTTGCTGAGCTCATAGAAGACATCTGAAGTCATGACCTGGGTAAACTCCTCACAGAGGAAATGTAGCGCTTGACGATGTACCCACTTGGAACCATAGGGCTGAGAGCTCCACTTCAGAATGGCAATTAAGGTGTCTAGTGAGATGCTCTCTGCAATAATATCTTCACAGCCTAGGAAACAAAAGCAAAAATAAATGTTATTGCATAGGCACTTTGATCCTGAGGGAGTAACAAAGACAGCTAAATCTGTAATATAAAGGGTTGTGTAACTCCCAGTAAGAGTAAGAACAGAAGTGCCCTAAAGACCAAGGTTGCAAATGGAGTTAAATTCCAGCTAGGATTCCAACTATACAGTCACTCACCTTTTAAAGGCACATGAAATGCCACATCTGCTGGCACACCTGAATGAGCGATCAGAAAACCCCTTCAGCCCTACTAGGACTTCCTTTGATCAATATACATTAAAACGTGTTAGACAGTCAGATGAAGTTGCAGATTTGAATTTGAGTCACTATTGTTTAATGCAGATTCACAGAAGCTTATAAACCGTATCAGAGGTAGGATTTTTATCTGTGGAACCTCCTGAGAACCCTTCATCTGAGGACCCTCCATGCAGAAGAACAGAAACAAAAGCTGTGACATAATGTTGGTACTCAGCTCCTCAGCACAGGATGAGGGCAGCAAAGCATCATTTTCTGACTCACAGTGAAGGCTGGAGGCAGAGGGTGGTTGCTCAAAGGCCACCATCCTGGTCTTGCGAGGTGCAGAGGGTGCCAGGAGAGAGAGACAGCACCTCCTCTGACAGGGAAGGAGAAAGCAAAGCACTCAAGAGGCAGCTATTCTGACTCGCAGAAAGTCTGCTACAGTTTCTTTGTACCCACTGCTGCATTAGGATTTCCTCTTCCACAAAGCACGTGTCTGCTGAAGAGGAGACAGGGAATATTTAAGTCTCCTGAAGGGAGACAGAGCAGATTCGGAAGAAGCAAGGGAAGATGTGCTGTGGGAGAGCTGAACACACGGGTGCTTGCGGTTATTGAGTTAGGACAGATGGTACCCACAATGGTGATAACCTGGAGTCTCCAATAGCACTTTGCTGATTTAATTTGTACATCTGGTTTACATATACACAGAACACCATTTCTATTTGTACTATGAAGATACCAATTTAAAGGAAAAAAAACCCAACCCAACCATATTCTAGAATTATACATTCCAGTCTCAACTCACTGCAGCCACAAAATTACAGTTGTGCTTATGCCCATGAGAGCTCCCTGGAAAGTTCAGAGCAGCACACTTACACTGCAATTACTTTTACTTCTTATATATAATCATTTTCCTCTCAGTTTCAAGGATATCTAAAAACTAAGCTTTGAAAGTTGTTTAGAGAACTGCATCTCTACTGACTAAGCTCAGTAACAAAGGTTTAGCGTGGTAATCAATATTTATCAGGACAAAGAACACAGAGGCTCTCCTGATGCTATATATTTTTGAACTGGTTGCATATATGTAAGACACACAGCAATTAATGCAATTAAATCTTACTTGCTGTATGTAGGACAGCATATAGAGTATAAGCATTGACTTCATTTCTGTTGCAACTGATAACATGAAGGGTACGTTAAGGAGCATGTAATAACAAGGGAACATGCTACTTTAGGAAGAAAGGTATCTGTCAAAGGAACTACTGAGAAGCAAAGACACCAAAAAAGAAAATTTAAAAAGTAAGGTAAAGAAGAGGTACTAGGAAGCAACAGTTTAAACACAAGTCAGGTTATAAATCTACCTGTCCTATTAAACACACGTATTTCTACTTAATACTACAAAAAAGCCAGCAAGTTAATTACGAGAACAATATTCTGCCATTAAATTTTTCTAAGCTTAAGTATATAAAAAAATTACAGTGAATTTAATAAATATAGTCACTGCTTAACGCAACGTCTGCAGCAAATTCCAGGAATACATCTGAACATACATGTAGTTTTGGAAACAATTTTTATTTCTTTCCTAAAGGAATTTATGAGAACGTCTGTCTCCCCCAACAATGATAAATTTTACACTGGTTCATGCTTAAAACAAACTTTCCTCAACAAACAATGTGATGATTTGTTTTTCACATGCCTGAGTCACCTGAGGAAAGGAAGATGTTAGACTCTCCAGTTGCTGTTGACAAAAGGGTAAGTGTTGAGTCACATTTTCAATGAACCTGCTTTGTCCTTTACCATTCCTGAAGTTACACAGCACCTCTCAGTGTTACCTATTACCATTAAGTTACATATTACTATTACTTCTACTAGTAAGAAGAGATGCCTTACCACAGATACTACCTCACCGCATGGCAAGGACTAGTCCAAACACGAGCAGTGAACATACAGCAAAAAGTGACTGGAAGTAATTGGAACACCAGCCCGATCATCACCGGTACAGCTGAGAGCAAAGGATGAGAACTGCTCTGAAGTACACTCCTTGGGTTTTGGTACAGGTTAGAGGAACCACCCCCTCTGGATGGGTGAATTCCCCAGAAGTCTAAAAGATAAACCTCACTCTGAAGCCTTAAAAAATTCTGGTCAAGAATCTGATAACTTATGTTTTAAAAAAAATAAAAACAAAACCAAAAAACACTAACCAAAAAAAGAGTACCTTAAAAAAAAAACCCTAAATACTTCAGACTTGATTCACTCAGTTTTCTGACACATGCTGATTGTCTCTACTTAAGACTCAGTTTTACTTACAATTTTCCATACGTTTTTACTTACACAGTTACTGGCTAACACTGCACTTAACTTTATCATGAGTCCTTCCTATCTTCCCTTTTGGGGCTCAGAAAAGGAAAATGTTAAATTAGCAGCAAACCTGGCACGACAAATGAAAGCTAACCACGGATACCTGTGCTATGTCTAAAAGAGGAATTTGCTTCCCTGAAATAGAAACACATAGTGCAAGACAACAGGTGACCCTACAGAATTGCTTCAGACAACTAAGTCCCATCTGCTAAATCCTAACACAAATTGTTGTATGCAATTAGTCTGTTTGCGTACAAGCTGACTTCAGCAGATGACTACATCCCCCTGAAGTCTAAAGATAACACCTAAGGACTACTCTACTTCAAAGACACTGTGTTGACCCACTCACTGAAACTGGTCATAAGGAAACTTTAACTGTAAGAGCGGAGACTTATCTCAAAGTGAATGCCATTCACAGTATTTCATCTGACACTTATTTTAGAAACAATAAGGGTACCTGCCCCCTGCAAAGACAGAAAGCTACATTTCTGTGAGAAATCCAGATCCGAAGATCTGAGCAACACCAGTTTATAGAAATTCAGTCTCTGTTCTTCTGTCAGTTCCAATTATTGCACAACTACTAACACTATGACATCATCAGGTGAAAAGCTCATTTAGGATGCCTACCAAATGAAACAGTCCCTTTCCCAAGTAATTTTAGCAATTTGTCAGAACTGTGGGATTATTAAAAGTATTTCTTCTGAAGTAAGCATGAGGTAACAACTGAAGTGTTTTCCAAATATCTAAATAAATTGGGTCAACCCAATTCTAGCTATGGAAGGAATCCAATTTTGTTTCTTCTTTGGCAGAAGGTTTTTTTTCTTTAGCAGTCAGCCACTTGGCAAAAGGCACAGTCATCTAATACCCACGATATTGTTCCTCACAGTAGAACAGAGCATTTTTCTCCTATGAGTGCTATTTTATAATATTCAGGCAGCAACAGCCTTTCCAAGATCCATTTGTGTGTCCGAAAGTGCTCTACCACAAGCTTCTGTGACCGCTAGTAACTTTCAAAGATTCAACTTGGATTCTCAAGAAGTGAAAGATGACTATCACATTTTGGACAAGTGAGGCTACTCCATGCACTACTTTTGCCGGATAACAATAACTCTTGCCTAGAAACAACCCTTTCCTGCATCCCCAGATCCCTCTCAAAGGCTGCTCCACAGCCCTTCCGAACAGAAATAGTTTGACCCCATCTTTAGCACACTAGCTAGTAGCTTGGGATCCTATTAAGGCAGTTGACTGACCTGCTAAAGACAAATTAAGTGCCTTCAACAGTTAGCAAAAGTGAAATTAAAGTTTTTACCACAAAATTGTTAGCTTGATTTAACTTGTTTTGTGGTGAAGACCTTTCCCCTTAACTTATGCAAACCAGTGGTGCCAAGAAAACAAGAAAGTAGTAAAAATTCATCTTGACACTGAAGTCTAGAAGCTATTAAACGTTTTCCTAAGTTTGCTGCATTAGGAGAGACCAAGCTGGCAATCAGGAACCATGCTTCTTGAATCTGCTGGTATGTAAAGAACAGTAGCTATTCTGGACTGCAGTATGTTTGTAAGTTCCAAAGATGTTCATCTCACCCATCCCTGAACACCCTTGCTGTTCTAACCAAGCTTCTGATGGGAAGAGAAAGGAAAAAGGAAGACAAGATTAATCTCTTCGCCATTTTTTTTTACTTCCCAAAAAGATCTTTAAAAAAAGATTACGTTAACTATTAACTGATACCAAACCTGTAATTTGGAGGTTCATTATTTTCCACGTTTTAGAACTCTGAAGCACCCAAGTTTTGGTTACGTGAGAGTGTAAAACTGCGTGAATGTTCTGCAAAAAACAAGATCTAAGTAGCATTGGAGATCAAGGAGGACTCAGCAGGAATTAGTGGTCAAACACTGTTGAAGTCTATTGGTAAATTTCGTACCTCTTTCAAGATACTTTTAATCCCTCTGCTGACCTTTTAAGATCAAATTTTAAAACATTCATGTATTCCCAGGCAGAATTCAAAGCACAACTACTATGGTACTGTTAAAGAATATATATATATAGGGTTTTTTTTGCTTTACTCAAATACAAAGCCAGAAACTCTATAGCACTTCAGATTAATTGTTAAAGCAAAAATAAACCATGATCTGAAGGTTAGGACAGGCAGCATTCTGTGTTATGCTAATGTCTTGGTCCAATGTCCAAACCAGGACAGCTAACCATCCTTCCACAGTGAAAAACTCAGTATGTCGAATCCAATAGAGCATATTATCCAGTCGTTTGAAATATTAAGTTAGGGACCAGATAAAAGCAATGCGACTTGTGCTATATTTAAAATATTTTCATTTATTATATGGCAGTTATAAAGTTGTCAAACATTCTAAGATATTAACAGCTTGATTTTTTTTTTTAATTGTAAGTTTAGCCAGGAATGTAAAGTAACTGTTAAACATTTAAACCATTCTGTATTTGTGACAGAACCTCTTTAATGTTTTTTTTCTCCCAAACAAAATTAATTTACTCTTCTGCTCCTGTCACATGTAGAACACATGAATTTAGGAAGCCAGCAGTTAATAGTGGCCCGTGACTGGGCTTCAAGCATTCCTTAAGGAGCGTGTTCAGCACCAGCGGCAGGAAGTGCAGCTGATCCAGCTTAAGTAGAAAGCAATCATGGATCAGAAACAAAAAGCTGCCAACTCAACTGTAACGAAGCAGAGGGAAGAACTTAATGTGGGAACAATGCAGGGCTGAGGGAGGACAAGCTGATGTTCAGAGAGACTGTGCCACCAGCCATCACTGTCCAGCATCTAAGTTGTGTGCTTCCTACAACACAGGTGGCTTCAAGGAAAATCTGGAAAAAGTGACCAGATCTGTTTCACTGCAAAAATCTTTTGGCAATGTCTTAGCTATGTGCCTAATTACACAACTCAGTTAAATTCTTTATACTTGCCCATAACCCTGAAGTGTAACTGCTCTAATGAAGATCCTTTCTACTTCCTGCTTTCTCCTTTCTTCATCTCCATAATATAAACTCTAAGCAACAAATTCAGGCTTGAGTGCAAGCGAAGCATTGCAAGGAGATGATAGGTAAGATTTATGTTAATATTTACTTAATCATAGCCAATTTACTTTAAAGTTGCAAGTGCCAGACTAGCTCCTTTGAGCATTCCTACGGTGCCGATATATAACTAACTGACACACTTGCTCTCATCTTCCCACAATGCATTTGTGTGTGTTTAATACTGCTGCCGTGGGCTCCCTGGCATTTCAGCATTTCGGGCCTGCTGAGATCAAGGGTACTTTTGATGTCAGACGATATCTGCCTCTAGATCAAAGGCTGCACTATGAATATAGCTTTAAAATAAAGCTTCTTACTTCTTATTCTTGTCAAAGGTAAAGTCAACACCTAAAAAAAAAAAGGAAAGCAAGAGGTTTGAAATTAAGCTATTTTTTTGTCAACTTTACTTTAGAAAACTTTTTTGAATCAGCAGACAGAAAAGTATTGTCCCAGTATCCAGAACTCTGTAACAGAAGAGCATATTGTACCACCAGCTCATTGTGACTATCCATGACAGTGAGCAACAGGGCCAAGATGCAGAAGAGGATTCATTTAACACAGCTGGCTAATAAGATACCTGAAGTCTAACTTCTCTGCAGCAGCAGTGGATGTGGCAGCACAGTAAGACTGCAAGAGGGGATTATTTTAACAACGCAGGATGAACAGGACTAGGAACTGATCTGGTTGTAACAACTGGGCTACAAAAGAGGAAAGGATAAATGATTTTAAACCTGATCTTTGAGAGTCAATGTGTTAAAATGATTGAAGCAGTAGAGCTGACAGAGAGCAGCAAGGCAGCATGAAGACACAAAAGCAGGAACAATGCAGAAAGAAGCAGGCAGAGCACAGAAACATTTCACTAAGGGAAGTGGCTGAACCTTCTGGTGAGGACTCCAATCCTCACAGTCCCTACGACAGTAGCGAAGAGCTTCACTTTTGATAGTTAACAAATACTGCAGTACCCCTAACAGCAGCCTCTCTTCTATTAGATCTAAATGGGTTTCAGTAACATGCGCTCTGTAGATGAGCTATGCTTGCTGATTAGTTCATTTATTCAAATTGGTTCATTTAAAGATCCAGTTCAGTTTCTCTTAGAAGAGGTGACAATCATCAGCTGAAACAAATTAAGCTGAAGCCAGAGTAAATTCTGAACAAAATAGTCATGCTTTACTTGAACAGTAAAGATTCACAGCACATACCTGTCCTATCACTGACTTCATAGGGAAATCATCTAATAAAATACAACAATCTGAAAAAGGAGCATCACTGTGTTAGGAATGAGAAGATTTCCATGGAAAGAGTCAAAGCTGAATCATCTGCTGAAACTGAAGAAAAATCACAACATCTGGATACTTAGGAAGGTCCCTGAAGAGAAATCAAACTAAAATACACTGAAAATGAAAACAGTTGACCAGAAGCTTTAAAATACATCAGCTTCACTTGACACTCAGTTAGTTACAAATACCCAGCTAAAACTGAGTAGAAGTGAGCAAAATGAGTTGGAAAGAGTATCCGGACTTACATATGAGCCCAAAATATTTTCCAGGAAACCAAGGAGACAAGATTTAGTGAGTCTGCAATTGGCTAGCACAAGTGAACTGAATCAAAAGTCTTTAGCCAGAGGGTGTGGAAATCTAAAGTAGCAGCTTAAGGCATTAGCTACTGCAAAAACCAACTAGTGGGACTGGGCAGAACTTGGGCAAAACTGGACACCTGCACCTGTAATATATTTTATGTGAAGTGCCTGCTCACTGGTCTCCAACACCTATAACGCTGTCTCTTTCAGCATCACTCGGCGTAATACCTAGAAGTCAATGTTTAAGTGACAGCTTCCAGCATAGAAATATCTTAACTATGAAATCAGGGAATGGGAGGCACACTAATGAAATTAAAATCTCTCACCTACTTCATGCTAAGTATTAAGATGACAAGGTGCTACAGTAAGAACAGTGGTCGCTACAAATATCAATACTTTAAGCAATCTGTTAGGCATACAGTTTTCCCTGATCAAATAAGCTTCCTTTTAATTTTAAGATCATAGCAAAATAATTTTTCAGTGTCAGCACAGTACCAATGACCTAAACATGAACTCAGCAAATTAAGTATGAAACTATGACATAATGACTTCACTGGCATATAGAGATTTTCCACAGACTGCCTTCTCCTGTAGCTAGGGAATGCAGCACTGATTTGTAAAATCCTTATTAGTTCAAGTTAACATCTCGAATTTCCGTATCTGAAGGGGTGCCAAATTTACATTTGCTAGTATTGGATAATATAATAAATTTCAACCCTTGCCTGGTTTTACTGCACTTCTCCCCTGTATTTAACAACCTCCCCTCCCCCCAGCTCACCACTTTTCTGGTCATATACAGATTTACCAGGGAAAGAAGAAAAGACCTCCAAAGGTCACTGCATCCCATTGTCTCCTCCCAGTGACTAACCCCAAAATGCTACAGCTTAGGCTCATCCAGAGGGCCAGGACCAAGCCTGCAGTGCTGCACCTGATGGTTCCAGCCACCTGTGTGTGCTGCCAAAGTGCTGCCAGCCCAGCACAGCTCCCACTGCTGCCTTTCTTTTTCCTCCCCTTGAAGTAGTGTTGGGGAAAAACCTCCAGGGAAAAGTTAAGATCTTTACCACTAACTCATAAAAAATATATTCCAGAGCAGCACTGGTCTGTAGTGCCTTACTGAAAAAAGTGCAGGTTTAGGACACGCTGACCCAAGCATGCTCAAAGCAAGCCAAGTCAATGAAACTCAGCACCAAACCAAACAATGGTTTTTCACCACTTACCAACACCTAAAAAATAAAAGCCATTTTCCTGTAAGTCTGCTTAAGTTTTCTCTTTGAGCTCCTTTATCTATCCTTGCTTATCTGCTTTGATACAACTAATACTGCTTTATCAGAGCACCTCCAGATCACCTAAAGTTGTTAAACTTTAGGTTTCCAATCTGACAGAAAGAATTGCACCCTGTTCACTTATGAAATGGTGCACAGTTATTCAGTGCCTTACTAAGGGCTTCATTCACAGTTTAATTCCCTCATTAGTATTTCCCAAGCACACTAAATCCTTTCAGCACTTGTATCTGTGCATGCACCAAAACTGAGAAACTGTACACTTACATCACCTTTTTAATTTCAGCTCATTTTCTTTTGTTGCTCTCAGCTGATCTACAGGATCATCTGGTTCTCAAGTACTATTAATTTGCAAATACTGTACAGGAATTAATTTAACACTGTA
Organism: Thinocorus orbignyianus; assembly: GCA_013400375.1. Classification (NCBI taxonomy): domain Eukaryota; kingdom Metazoa; phylum Chordata; class Aves; order Ciconiiformes; family Thinocoridae; genus Thinocorus; species Thinocorus orbignyianus. The sequence goes on from VXBW01004784.1 coordinate 122,920, forward strand.
GTTCAATCACAGTAAAACTTTGGGGTTTTTTACTAGTTTTTTTTTTTAAAAAAAACTTTTTTACTACTGAAGTAAAACTTTTGCCACTTCTGCACTACATTCAACATTAAGTTTCTAGGTATACTTAGAGGGGAACAAAAACAAAGACGCAAACCAGACTGCTGAGGGTTTTAAGGAGTGCAACAAAGATCGTCAAAGGGCTGGAGAACGTGCCCTAGGAGAAAAGGCTGAAGGAGCCAGGTCTTTTCTCCTTGGGGAAAAGAAGGCTCAGGGTACAGTATTCCAGTACCTAAAGGGCAGCTACAAAGAAGACAGAGGCTCTCTCTTCATCAGGTGCTACATGGAAAAAACAAGGAGCAACAGGTACACGTTGCACTGGGAGACATCTCAATATAAGACATTTTTCACAGTGAGAACAATCATGAACAACCTCCCCAGAGACATGGTATAGTCCCCATCATTAGATAGCGTACCAGATAATCTTGTCTAAGTTGCCTCTCTCATGAAAAGTTGGACCAGATCATCTTTCACCCTGAGCTGTTCTACAATTCAATGACCCTGTGCCTAAGAACACCTCGTGTGCATTCCTGTAGTGGCATTTCTCAGAAAACTCATCTCCTTTGTTTTCTGCCAGTTTTATTGCAGTAGATTTATTTCAACTTTCAGCATCATCTGAAAATTAGTTTCCTAATACAACATCTACAGAAAATACAAAAGTTCTGATTAGTTTTACAGATGTTTATCACCCAGTTTGAGATAACTATTAGGAGAACCCATGAAAAGTAGGAACTCTCCCTGCAGTGCTTATACCTGCCTTTTCCTGCCCAGTCTGTAAGAAGCTTCCTATTTTACTGAAGTCTACCTGATAGCTTATATTACAAATATTGCAATCCCACCAAATTTCATTCAATAGCTAGAAGTTACAGATGCACAGATCTACTGTGATAAGTTATTTCCTTAAAAAAAAATTAAACTAGCTTAAAACAAATCATGTTGATGATACCTCAGTGAATTCCATTCTCCAGTTCTCAGTGCTAAAGCAAAATTCTCACCCTGTCACCAGCAACGTCTGAAGCAATTGCCCTATCCATTATGTATAATATGGCCACTAAATAGTTCAAATACCAACAGATGAAACAGCAACTGCCACCACAAGAGGTATTGTTAGTTCACCAGTCAACACTCTGACACTTCACCCTGGTCAGCCTCCATCTGCAGGAAATATGAAGATTTGAGTGATTTTCAAGAGTAACAGACAGAAGTAAAATTCTCAAAACTTTAGGCCTGCAAATACTGACTGTCCCTACCTACAGCTCCGTAAAACAACAAACAGATACTAAAGACGTAGGACTAGTGCAATTAAGCTGTTTAAATTTACCTTCTAACCACAAGATAGCAGGCTTGCTGTACCCCCTTTGACATAAACTACAAAAATAGTCATTGAAATTTACAGTCTTATTAACATATAGAGACACTTCATAACAAGTCTACATATTTGCTCTGTTCAACAAGGATCTCCTGTATCCTCCCTCGCTGTTTACACCCAAAAAAATGGCTTATAGAAAATAGTTGGTAAAGATCACAAATATCAAGACCAGTTATACATATTTGACATAAAGAGTATGCCTCAATAATGATATCCAATGCAGTTAAAAGCTCTCATCTGGCACTTCTTGTGCCTCTAGAAAACAGAGATGTAATACCTACAATTTACAGATGGAAAATAAATTCCTTTTCTTAAAAAAACCCTGTCAGCTATTGATGGCAAGACTCAACAGGCATACTCACACTGCCAAATAGCTAAAACACTGTACTAATAAGGTCATATATTCTACAGCGGGGACAGTATTACATACCTTGTGCAAGCATGTTAAACTCCAAGAACAGTGCTATGTGATAAAGCTCCATAGCTTCTTCAGCCCTAGTCATGTTGAGTTTTCCTGCTACAAGAGCCTGAACTTCACTTAAACTGCCCACTGAAGGGCTGGAGTGCAAAACTGAGAGGTCCACCACATCTGTATACATACAGTTCAAAATGACCTTAGCATATTTTTTTGGTATGATAGATTCATCCAATATAATTCTAGTTGGAGTTCGTAGGGTTCGGTCTGTGATTTCTTCACCAGTTCGTATCCTCCTCTGCAGCAAGTGACGAAAAAACGGAGAGCGGGATGAAATAATAGCTTTGTGAGCTCTGAGCTCTTCATCTAGACAGTTCTGACTTCCACCAAAAGTTTCAACCAAGTCAGAGTTGGATGAAAAGCTAAGAACCACATCATAGTAGCACATGTAGTCAAACAGTGCGCGCATGTCAACATCTAAGGAATTTGGTGTTCCAAATTCTTCACTGAGCTGCACAAGGATATCAACATTTTGGAATCTTGAATCCTCCATTCCAAACTCGCCCGTATAAAGGTAGTGTAACAAAGCAGAAAACATCGGCATATCTATGCCAGCTGTGTTAATATCCATTATTATTTCTGCCCCATACTCTGGTGAGGAAGAAAGCAGCGTCTTAAAAAATGGACATCTTGCCGCCAATATCGCACGATGCACAGGAAAACAAGTTTCTTGAAATATTAAGTCTACATCGGTACAATATTTGTACTGATAAAGTTCAGCCATGTCTTTCTGTAGCGTCCTGGCTTCTGGTCTTGCCAAATTAGCTTGTAGATAAAGTTCCTTTAAGGCTGATGTCCCTTCGTATTCTTCTACTAACGCGTTAACATCTCTGACATCCCAGCCTGAGAGGAGCTCGCGCATCTGCTTGGCATGATCAGCAGATCTGCTGGATTTCCGACGCTTAATGAATTTCTTTTTGAGGGTGGCAAGGCCAGAGGTTTTCTTTTTCTTATCTTGAGGTTTCTCATGGCCGTGGTCAAGGCTATACAGCTTTGATTCACAGCCATAGCCTTGATGAGAGTAGGATGACGTCCCTGAAGGCAAAAAGGAAAATTGAACATGTTCATTATTTAAATTTAATAGGAAGGGCAGTAACACCTGAACAATCAAACTGTGTCCCTGAAATCTCACAGTTTTTCCTTCACCTCAGATCAGATAATTCAACAAGCAGGAAACCTGACTGAAACCCTTTTTTCCTGGCTGTTAAGAAAAAACTTTGTAGTTGAAAAAAAAATTTTACTCAATTTCCTCAATTTTAAATTTACTCGATTTTACTAGCCAAGCAGTGCCAGTCAATGTAGCTGTGGCACGACATGCTTGTCAAAGCAGAAGAGAAACCGTGGTCATACACTGTAAGTGTCATTGTATTAACCATAGCAGGTGAAAAATACAGCCTTTTTTAAAAGCATGTATGATCTCAGTGAAACAGTAGCACCTCCCCCCTTCAAAGCATTTTTCAAATTCTGCTGTTCCTGCATTAAGTATTATTTTAACAAGAAAAGCATATTTGGCATCAGACAGTTATTGCAGTCACAAGAAAAAAGGAAGAGAAGAGAACACAGGGCCAAAGCATTCAGGGAAATTGAGGACAATGAATTAATTTTCAATGTAAATTTAACAAGAAAGTTAAAATCCTGCCATATGATAATCAAGTAACCCCAAAAGTCAAACACGTAAAATGAGCTCCTTTCCACATAGATAATAATTTGTATGTATACCCTGTTTAAAGGAATACAGAGAATGTAAGTTTCACTGTATTATTTAAAGATGTCCTTCCAACAGAGCTTTTACACTTAAATTATACATGTAATTATTTTTCCCTTCAAAAATCATTTATAGGGAAATTATGTTATGAACCAAATATGTCAAAATGAAAAGTACATTCCCCTGAACATTATTTGTGTTACACACCTGGCCTGTTTTGTTAAATGAACCTTTTCCAATTGTCAGTTTGAGCATAGCTGAACATACAGTAACACTGACAGCAATTTAATAAGAAAAAGCTGAATTAGGATCTGCACTTCTAGACACAATGGAAAACTGAAGCAATGTTTTAGTAAAAAACGTAGTTAAAAACTACCGTTTAAACGGAAGCATGACTCTCACGTTAAACGGTTATTTTCTGACATTAAAAAAATATATTAACTTAAATGAAGAGAACAGCAGTAACTTAAGACAACTTCAATAGAGAGGCCATGCCACAAAATCCACCATAAAAATTCCTTCCACATGCTATATCAGCTATTACCATAGAAGAGCAGAGATTTGGTCTCCTGCTGATAGAGACAAGACTACAATTTTGCTCCATTTAAAGATTACCAATTACATTTCACAATAAAAGTATAACTATACTCTGGTCACTCTATAATGATAGATTCTGCTCCAAGAGAACATGCCAGCTCATATTCATTTTGGATTCCAGCAGCAAATTTGAGTATGCAGAATATTCTCTTACATTCTGCTGAAGAAAAACTAGGATGGCAGAAGTCTCAATTTCTTTCTTCCCAGAAGGCTGCCATGAGTTATTACTTGCACGTGAATTACCACAAGACACTAAAACATTTGTGTAGCTTGAGCTACTTACAAGATTAAACTTCAGAAGTACTGCGAACAGTGCTACTAACCCTTACCAATAGATAAAACACTGCTATAGAAGTGCCACTGCAAACGGCTTTTTGCCAAAGGCAGAAGTAGAGATGCCCCAGCATGGTCTCTCTGGGTTCTCAACAGATGGTGGTTCTATATCCCTCAAAAGAAAGGATTTTGAAGAGTCCCTTTTTGACCTGCCTATATTCCTTCACAAGGCAGCAGAAATAGGAAACAGAAGTTTATTCTGCACTCCTAGACTAAAAGGCACCAACCCATTAAGTATTGTTAAAAAGCAATAGCTACTTCATGCCCCTAGACCATCGCTAGCTTTGAGCAGATAAATATTTACAGGAAACAGATGACTACCAAGAGAAACTATTCGGGCACTTGACAATGAATAATGGTAGCTGTCTAGTCCTCTGCATGCCTACACATTTAAAAATCTAATTAGAGAGCTCTATTTAAAAATAAACATCTTGAGCAGATGTGCCACCCTAGAAAATGGTGTTAAATCCTCCTCTTGAATGCTGCAGACATAACAGCAAGAGATGACTAGTTCACCCTTTGCTTGAACAACAGTACTTTTTATAATATGAATATTATTTTTACTGATTTATCTCCTCTTCATAGAGGGTAAGCAAATTCAGCATTAAGTCAACATTAAGGCAGCTCATCCTACGAAGCTACTGTGCTTTCCCTGATTAGCTCTCAGCTTCCAATATGCATTCTACATTTATAATGTAACACGGTGTAATGTTTTAATGGTGAAGCAGCATGTCCAAAACAAACCCTTAGGCCAGAATCTGGCTTCCAGAAATAACGGAACTAATACATACTACGCAGCTATTGTAACTCTAGTCCTCACATTTTCAGTTCTACTTTGGGGTAGTAAGTAGATCTACTGCATTTTACATTAAAAAAATAAAGCCATAAAAAATTATTTAACATTAAAACTTTATTCTGAAAAGCGATGAAAGCCTCAGCTATCAATTTAGGATATATCTATTTCCTACTGAGACAGCTACACAAACTAATCACCCAAACAAGTCAAGATGAAAAAGAGCCAAATTCCACAGAGTAGAAAGAAGAGTTGTATGTCTATAGACAGCACGCTCATATACATGCCACCATAGAATCAGAAGATTTCACCAAGAGTTTTAACCAGACCAGTCATTTGCCTTGCCTAAGATGAGACAGCCACACATTTTTAGACCTTCCTCAAAAAGTCTCTACCACAATTTTCAATAGGTAACAGTGATCAGTAAATCCATTGTGAAATACTACATAATGGATTTATATTTTGAATTTAATAATGAAGAGCAGCAACAAAACCTTCCGCATAAGAAGCTGAAAGTTTCTGGGGAATTTAATGAAGCCTTTGGAACTCTCCCCTCTCCAAATTTGTTCAGAAGATGTTTCAGCATGCAGATCTGCCTCTTCTCAGGTCTGCCAGGGTTTCTCTTCATTCAACATAGAAGCAGATGAAAACCACCAAGACAATGTAATAAGAACATTTTGGCTGTGACTTTGAAAAGTATACATATTTAAACTGGGGCAAATCTTTTAATTCCGTTATGATTCCCTTAAGGCTTCATGTATTTTATGCGCAGCCTTTCAGTACCTGAAGGGGGCTACAGGAAGGCTGGGGAAAGTCCGTTTACAAAGGCCTGCAGTGACAAGACGAGGGGCAATGGCTTTAAGTTGGAGAAGAGCAGATTTAGATTGGATATTAGGAACAAGTTCTTTCCTCTGAGGGTGGTGGAACACTGGAACAGGTTGCCCAGGGAGGTGGTTGAGGCCCCTTCCCTGGAGATACTCAAGGTGAGGCTCGATGAGGCCCTGGGCAACCTGGTCTAGTTGGGGGTGTCCCTGTGACTGTGAGGAGGTCGAACTAGATGACCTTTGGAGGTCCCTTCCGGCCTGGATGATTCTAGGATTCTCAGTGTGACTTTACAGCTTGGATATCCAAGATGTTACTACTAAGAGTTCTTCCTTGACATGCTACAACAGCACACAGAATTTTCAGCCCAGAGCAGAGGTAACAGTTTGCGTGATGTCCTCTACTCAGACCTCCAAAAGTTAGGAGCGTCACAGAAGTGGAGATAAAAGAGAAAAACTACAAAGCACGTCAATTTTTCCCTCTGTTAAGAATATCACTGTGCTTTCAGTAGTGATTAAAAACAGTAGTAACACTGAATATCAAGAAATACTTATTCAGCATTGCAAGTCAAGGCATAAAGGAAAAAGTGTTTATAAAGTATTTATGCTATTTACTGCAAAGATCATTCTTCAGACTGTCAGGGTTGGGTGGCTAGGGTTTTTTTGAGCAAGACTTATTTTCTTAAAAATTGCCTTATTTTAGTTTCATCACATAGCTATTTATTATTTATAGTGTGACAGTACTTAGATCTACACTGAGGTACTCTTGCATTAGACTGAAAAGCACACACACCTGCCCCAGTTATCTCTGGGATGAGAAAATAAATTTTTGAGAGCACTTCAACTTATATTTCCAGTTAAGCAAGGTCCTCATTTGTAAATAGTGTTAAGTAAGTATCCCCATTCCCCATTTACAGGGAACAGGGAATGGACAGGAGAAACAGTTGTCTTCAAGACTGCTTGTTATTTTAACAGGTTTATTATCAGAGACATCCCTTCTAGCAATAAGGGAGTAATTCACTCATATTAGAGACAATGCCAGTACTACGATGAATACTGACGGTCAAGAGTTTTATACATTCTAACAGTTTCACAGAAAATACAGGGAAGAGTACAAAACACTAAATAACATTAACAGGTAGGAACAGCTCTTGAACCAGGAAAACTAGCAGGCATGGTTTAATTATCAAAAACTCCATTTTATTTTCTTTAAATAACTTGGCATCTGCTTACTAGCAAATGGCAGACCAACTCGTGGCATATGTAGATCAAACAGATAATAGACAGCACCAAATTTCACACACGATTGGGTCTGAATGGATTCAAACTGGTGACCTAAAAAATAAAAGCTCTGCCTAACATTACTGCAAGCAAATCAAATCCAGTACATTCACAATCCAGCTAGTCATTTATGAAAGTGACAAGATAACTGAAGAGAGTTACCTATGAATGTCTGTTGTGCCTGTGAATTTCCCCCTACCCTTGGGGAACACGAGTGAGGGTAGTTAGATGCATTAGCACCCATTTTCTTCAGTCACTCAGGCATTCCACCTGCTGGCTCTTCAATGCATAATCCCATAATCCTTTATAAATCTTCAATCCCAGGTCCAGCATTCTGTTCCTCCATTTCTGAAGAACAAAAAACACCAATAAATTACTTCATTTTTTTTTAGTAGATATTATGCAATTTGCATAAAATAAACTCAGCCCCAAGCACATAGTATTTTCTTAAATTAAAATCTCAAAAATATTTCCAAGAAAGCTTTTTATTAGAAGGATTAAACAAAGATCAAAAATACTTCCTTTTTTTTTCCCCCAACCCATTCACAAATCAGTATGGTGAACCGCAATATGGAACAGGATGGCTATCCAAAATTAGCTGAGAAATCTTCAAGTAAGAGTTGGTCTAGACTAGATACGTTCCTTTAACTACACCAAGACTTTCCATTTTCTAATGTGTTTACACATGGTTACAAAAATCCCAAATTGAATTATACTGATTGAGGAACAGCTGCACAGCTATCCCAACAACTTCAACTAAAATTGAACTTGATTCGTATAGACAGAGTCCTGGAATTATGCAATTGCTATTCCACTTTCCTCTTCTATGCTCAGCTGTGGTATGATAACTTGACTATTAGATGTCTGCTAATATTCTTCACTTCTTCCCGACACAGAAAAAGTTCAGGAGCCAAGTAAAAGAAGAAACATTTTTAAAAAGCCTCTGTTTTTGGTTTTTTGGTTTTGTTTTTTTCTTGGGGTGTGTGTGTGTGTGTGGTTTTTTTTGTATTTTTTTGGTACCAAGCACTAAATATACACAACTAAGTCTCAGGTTTGAAGTTAATACTTTCCACCTCCTTCCACTCAGCAACAAGCACACCCCAGAAGATGGAAGGAAAGTGATCAAGGAATATATTCAACCATTCAGCACCATTATTATTCAATGCTTGAATTTCCAAAAACAACAGAATTTAAATGAACTGAAAAATGTAAACACTGTAAAAAGTCCCTAAAATATCCTATATATAAAATAATTCAGAGGCTTATCACAAGAACACTGTTACACATTAAGTCCAAGTATCATGCAGAATTCACTCACTAAATTTAAAATATGTAACTTAAATAATACAGAACAGTGTAGAAACAGTGTCATATTAAAACTATATATATAAATACATTAGTTAATATGAACTATATGTTTATATTATATAAATTTCTATATTTCTATGAGTAAAACCAAACACACCAGGTTTCAGTGAAGGAGGAAGTCAAGGCAGAGTAGACACTATGATCAGCCACAGATACCAAAACCTTCTGTACCTCCTTTAAATTCTACCATGCATTACTCGCTCACACCTGTGCTGGCTGACTTCTTGAGAGCACTTTGCATCTCAAATTAAGCACACAGTAATTCCTAACAATGTATATTGTGTGCCATTGGTCAAAACTGATTGTAGCTTTAGTCCCATTACTGTCCTTAGCTTTATGTGTCAACTGAAAGTACAGTCTTTGTATTTTTTTATTACATCACTACATCTGACAAGATAATATTGTATAACCCATGTTGCATTTCCCAAACAATTCAAACCGGCAGCAGTGATGAACCCCATCCTGGAGGAAGCCCTGCCTGTGTTCGTTCTGGCCCAAACATACGGTGAGTCAGGTAAACTGACCCATGGTAAAACCAACCTAGGCAGAAGAGTTTAAACAGAATCCATTACCCAACTAGTTTGTTATGGTATCCCATGAATATTCGTGCCAGGACCAGGTGGAAAAAAGAAAGAGGACCACAGGAAGAAGCTGCTAGAGCCAGGACTGCATCTTTTGACAGCAAGCAGCTCTTAGCTACTCACAGATTTAAGTGCTTTTTTCTTTTTGTTCGGTTGGTTTTGCTTTTGTCTGCTTCAGCCACTACACCGCACTTAGGCTGCCTTCACAGAAGACAGTCTTGCACATAACCTGCTGCATCTAGTAAAATGTAAACAGATCTCAGCTACCACATAAAATGCCATTTCCTGTGGTGAAAGACAGCTGTAGAAGATGAACATAAAAATGGGGAAACAACCCCAAACCATAAATGATTAGAGTTTTGCTGCCAAAGGAAAGAAAGATTCCACCTCTCCTTGCAGAAGTTATCCTGCATAACAAAAGGTTCCCTGTTTGAGCTTTGCCGAAGATTTTTTCATTTAATTTTAGCCTCAGAATACAGCAATGGAATTTTTTTGTTTAAAAACCTACCACCAGGTAATTTTTTTCTTGCCATTCTGTTAAAAGTTTATATGCATCCACATCAGCACTGTCAAAAGGAAACCAAATTCAACATCTGCTGACCTACTGAAACAGGATCTCTTGTTGAGAGCAGCAGCACACACAGATGTGCATTATGCATGTATACATGTACAGAGAAAGAAAGTTACACTATGTCAAAGCTTGTTTAAAAAAAAAAGACTGCACTGCAGAAATAGTATATGAAGCATGTTACATGAAACCAGGAAGCCTTAGAAGTTAAAATTACTATACCATAGCGTGTACATAAAATTACCATACCATGCTACAAAAAACACAGAAGTTACTTTCAGATTATATTGATACTTAGAGCAGAATAAAGTTTAAATAAAACACAAATCTAGTTAAAAGTTTCGGTACCTGAACTAAGTTTCTCAGTCGTTTCAATACTTGTCACACTGAACTCAAAATCCCCAGCACCTAAGAGGACTTGCATCTGAGGTGTCTGGGCCAACAGCCAGGAATTCTTAGATTGGGTATTTGGATTTAACAAAAACTGTGTACAGAATGGATTTCGGGTAACAGTGACACTTTGTTTATAGCCATCACTCAATACAAAGGTTTCATAAAGTTTTCTATACTCCACTGGGATCCAGTTCATATAGAAGGGTGAGGAGGAGGGTGTTACAACATGTTTTACAAACAAAAACATTTGACTTTTTCCCCCCCATCTAAAATTTCAAGAAATTTTTTGTATTTATTCTGGAGTTGTTGCCATAAGATTATAAAACGGCATAATACTAAGACCAAAGTAGGAAACCATAGCAAGTACGCGCATACTTGTACTGACATAATTTTTCAGGTTTTGTATTTTAAATTTACTGCAAGTAAATTACAACACAAGTGTCACAAGCATATCTTATTCATATTTGCTTACATTTTTGTCTAGACTAAAACCACTATGCTATTCTGCTGCAGCAGTACCTTTCAAGTACCAAGGAAGTGGAACTGTAATGCAAGATGGGATGACAACATCCAACAGTAAACTGGTATATTTGGGGAAGAAAAAAAAATTAAAAAAAGATAATAAAGTTTTAAAAGTAATAACTCCAGTAAGGAAATACTTCAACTAAATTTTAGCAAGGACAAACATTTTTTCATAGTGATTAGGCAGATAAATAACTAAAAGAGAAAGAACTTGTGAGAAGAGACCCCTGCCACTGTCCCCAGCATACATCCCACCAGCTTGTCTTAACCTGAACCTGCCCCCAGTCTGGTGTCCAAAAGAGTCCTTAGCTATCACAAAAGAATTCAGGAACAATTCCATGTTCAGCAGAATGGCTCTACAGCTCCCATCCCCTGGGGGGTCTCCAAAGCCAGCCCTGGCCACACTGTTACACAGTAGCACTACTGGAATTACCAGCCCACACCATCTGAAGGGACAAACACTTGATAAATGAAGAGCAAGTTGCTTGTGGTTGGACTTCCAACTGTTTGTTCAGACATGTCTCCCATCTACCTCATTTTCTGACTAATCTACTGGAGCGGGGGCTTTCTAAGGAAGAGGAGCTGACAGAGTATCACCTGTCCTGACCCTCCTCTTATTCCATGGATGAGGAACTCAAGGGAGGTACTAACATACTCACAGATTTCTCCAAGACTAGTGGTCTCCAATCTCAAGAGCATACACACTAAAGGACTGAATGCATATGGGACAGTGTACCTTGAAGAATAAGTAATTCAGTGTCCAAAGGAAACAAACGAAATTTTGAAGGACTAGCTGATTATCCAGGCTCACACAGGCAAATCAACACAAAGCCTATTTTGCTTTTTTTTTTTCTTTTAAATCCAGTTAAGCAATCAACCTTTATCATTATCCAAAATTATCAGGATGATACAATAGTGAGATGTAGCTGAAAGGTTCTGGTTTGGATTGGTACTGTACAAAAATGAGGAACAGATAATGTTCTTCATGATATGGGTTTACAAATCTGTGTTATTTAATGATTTACTACATTGGCAAAAGAGAAAATCCAATAAGCAAAATACTGAAACTTAAGCCACATCAGCAGTTACAGGGACAAGAGGGCAAGAACAAGCAGATATAACGAGATTACAAAAGTGCCGGCCTTGCTTAGTGCTTTGCTGAGAATCATGTGTTCCAGCTACCACAAAGAACCTTTTCTTAAAGTTAAGCATGAATTTTAAAGCACTTTCTTTTTTCAAGAAGTAGTACACTTCTCAATGGAGAAGGTATTTTAGAAAGGAGGCAGCAAACACCCATCTCCTCCCTTCCCCCCACAGTAGTCCTGGCTTTTTATTTCTAGATTTGTTTCACAGGACTGAGTTTTAGGAGGAGAAAAAATAATTAAGTAACCTGTACCAATTTTCAACATATCCTCTGAGGAATCAGAGCGGAAGTTAAAAGCACTATATTGAAACAGAGTATAAAGGTGAGTAGTCTTCAAGACATGTACACTTCAGAAAGTGAAAACACTGAGAAACATTCTGGCATTCAAAGAGACATGGAACAAATAAGAAAGACCCCTCTTTTCAATGCTGTTGTTGTAAATACTATTCAAAGCAGGATTTTTGAAGATCAGCTAAGCAATTCAGAGTATGATATGAACGTGACACATCCTAGAAGCAATTAAGTAACATCATCAGCAGGAAGTGACAGGTGAAATCACTAACAGCACTGTGGACACATGGGACATCAATAAATTTATATTCCTCTATGTATAAAAAAATTCCAGCACCTAAAAGAACCCCAAACACACACACAAAGCACATGCAGACAAAATCAATTACAGTAGTACAATCCTGCACAGAACAGGAAGTTCCTCTGAAGCAACTTAATTTTTTTTTTTTT
>VXBW01004784.1:135710-148844 GCA_013400375.1 Thinocorus orbignyianus
ATCTTGATCTCTACACATCACTGATCCTTCCAGCTGGTTGCAGGCATCCATTAATTTACCAAAAGTCTACTCTGATTGATGATACTCACATGAAAAACTTAACTAATGTTCTTAAGGTTGAATTCAAAACACTTCTGTTAGCAAAATCAGCAAGAACTCACTTACTGCCCTCCAGGACTCTCTTGAAGTGAAATGACATCACATTCTTCAATGGCTTTATTCTTCAATGTACTTTTTTAGAAGTACACTTGAAAGGAACGTTATCTGATTCAGACACAAAAAGTCATTAAATCTACCTTGTAAGAAAATCAGAGAAATCCTATCTACCAAGTCTTTATCAATATCACTTAACAGAGTAATTAGGAATTAATATATCCATTTACATGGAAAATTGGGATAATTCATCTTAGCCAACCTAGAATAATTACAAGATAGTCTGATGCATTGTGATACATTTTGAAGAGTCTGAAGTTTTTTTTCAAAAGGCCTCTTCTGAGCCAACAAAAACATGCTTTTGTTTTCTAGGAAAGGTAAAGCCTCTTTGGTATCATAAATATCTGAACACATTAGTTGTTAAGACAAAAAAAGGAACCTCCGAATTACATTAAAAGTATCTCCAAAGAAGGATCAGAACTTCTGGCTAGTTGAATTTCAAGTAAATTCAGCTCCAGACACTAGGATCTAACACCAGTCCGGTAAGAGCACTGTCCTCCTCTGCCTCCAGACATCATCTGCCCTTTATTGCAGCAGTATCCTCAGTCATCTGCTCCTTTCTTCCTCCACGGAAAAGGAAGGAGTGGAACAAAAGTCAGAATTCTCCATGTGAAGCTGTTGCACCCTTTCACTTTTGCATTTCATGGGCTTCCAATTCAAGAATCCCTTATCTGTCAACAGGATTGCTGCTTTTTGTGGAGCAGGGCACAGTCTTGCCTCTCTGCAGTTTTCACAATTAAAACTGTCATTCTACTTTCTTTGAGAGTGCCCCCCAACCCCCATAAATCCCTGTTTCATTGAGAAAGGGAATTCCTCTTGTTGCTTGAGCTGCGACCCAACCACAACACAAGATGCTGTTTTTAATTAGCAAGTCTACTAAGATGAGGAAATCTTGGCTCAAACCCTAACCATATGGAAGATCAGTCTCTGGATTTTAGCGCTGCTGCCTTCTCACATCAAGCACCACCTTGGTGGGGTACACCCTACAGTCTCCCCATACCACAGACATTTTCCATTTTTCTCCAAGCTCAATTATTTCACAGAAAGCCATTTACTCTGAATGAGGATCTGGGAGCTTCCTGTACACAATAATGCTTCTACATTCACTGAACAGTCATATTCACCACACTTCCTCTCAGAACATGCTTCCTCTAAGAATACATTAAAGTTACTAATGAGGCAGTCCCAGTCACTATGCTCTATACCTACAGTAAGTAAGCTGAACTCATCTTGTTTTATGACTTGCTATTTTCAATTTGCTTTCAAAAAAGAATCCTTTTGATTACACAGTTTCAGTTCTCTTACTAACTTTCACAGCCTTAGGGGGTACAGTAGTATTCTCTGGTGATGACACTGCTTGGCATTTCCCCAACAACAGCTCCAGGATCCCAATGTCAAAGCTGGCTAAAAATCTGGGACCCACGTACTGATCAGCCTTCCCATATGGGTGAACTCTGTTCATTAATCAGTTTACTGACTACCTCTATCATCTTACTTTGGCTGCAATCAACTCCCCATCCTGCCAGTCAGTCATTTTATCAGGAACAACATCTTGTAGTATTTCTGTTGCTTGAAACCATTACAAACAACATTCCTTGTTACCTCAGTGTTTCTGCACGATCCTATTCCTTTCTGTACAAGCTGCTGAGATGTCCAGTGACAGAGCAATACAAATATCTGCTTCCACTGAAAATCTCTGCCTGTGGCTAGGAAAAAAAAAAAAAGGTATTACCAATATTGCCATATATTCAAAACAAATTTCCCTACAACCCCCTCCTTCATATACTACCATTCTTCTAGTTCTGCACACCATACACTCCACAGACTCTGTTGTCATTACACAGCAGCACATTTCACCATGCAGCCTTTTCTCTTCAATATAACAAAAGTTTTCAGTATCAGTTGCTAGAATCATGTCTTACATATTTAAGATTGCTTGACTCAGCTATTTACAATAGAAAAACTGGAAGGTGGAACATGGAAAGGTATGGCAAAGAGCTCAGAGTAATCTAGTCTATTTCATGAGACATACTGGAAATTTTATTAAAGAAACACTGATTTTCCTTGTTCAAGAAAGCATTAAGTCACAGTCATAAAACTGACACAATTTAGCTACAGTTTAAATAGAGTTTCTACAATAATAGTCACAAGCCACAACAAATCTTGGATCCAACCAAAACACAGTTTCAATCCAGATTCAAAATATGTTATTTTGTGGATGCAAAACCAAGTTGTTTCACTGACACTGTGGTTCCACACACATTTCTTCAGCAGCAGTGCTTACCTCAGCTACTATCACCACCTTCCCAAAGCTGCACTATCATGTCAACAACCAAATCACGGTACTGTCTTCTACAGGATTTCTCTCTACAATGTAATCAGCTCCCCATACCAGTCTACTGAATTACCCAAGGAATGTCACCAGAAGAGGGAAGAACAGTAAGAGAAGGCTGCTTGCTTCCCACAGTCAAACACAACACATAGTTTGACTAATACTCAGTTGGCAGAACCTTCAAAAAAATAAACATTTCCAGTCCCATGCATTCATTCCTACAGCAGAGCCGTCACCTTTCTTTCTAGTGGACATTTAGGAAGCCACACAGTCCTGCCAGGGACCTGACTGGACACTGTTTTCAGCTGATCCTCTCCTGTGGCTGCAGCAGTCTCAGCCCTTAAATACAGCATTACCTTTTTCTTCATTCAGTCCACTAACACTTTCAGTGTAAACATCTTAGTGTAAGTGGGCAGTTATAAGACCAGTCTTGCAATATGCTATTTCTCCTATCTAGCTCTTAAAAATTAACAGTAGGTTAAAGATTACCTTCAAAATTGTCTGCAAAGCAAGGCAGTCCCATCAGAAACAGGCAACTTCCAATTTGCAGTGACAGAGTACATGCATCTAGGCATTAGTCACATAGGGAAAAAAATACATAGCCAAGTCCACGTATATTTTAATATATTCCCCTCAATCCAGCAAATCCCTGCACCAACGGGGAGAAGCTCACTGTGCACACAGAACCCCAGTCTGTCAGCTCTTCACAGGTACATCAGTCTGATCTGACACCACCACTGAATTAAAACTAAGAAGGAGATGCACCTTACCCTCACTCTGCTCTTCCAGCCAGCAGGGTCTTCCTGCTTCCCCTCACACCACATACAGATTATATGATCAAGTCATTTCAGATGGCTGATCCGTCACCCCACTACCAAAGGGGGTGACAGGTAACAGCCAGGAAAGAGGGAATTCTTGTAGGTGGCTCTGACCGTCAGCTACAACTGGAACAGGAACCCACAGCTGTCTATATGGAGAGAGTAGACCCCTGCTGTTAAACTGCCTCACGACTCCTCAAAGCCATACCCTTGCAGTCATCCTTTTCCGTTTCTCTGAGCCCAGGCCCAGCCTCAATAACCCACTCTCGCCTGCCCCAGTCCCACGGGCAGAGTCCTTTGCAGACGCTGTTTCCAAGGTTCCACTTTCAACATCGACGCTCTAACGTTCTCCCCTCATGTCCTACCAACACCCTCAGTCACTCCCAGCCTTAACTCTGCTCAGTGAAGCAGGCAGCAGCACAAAAAGCAAACTGGAAAATTCATCATGCACGGTATTTATACAATAATTGACTCATTTGAGAGCTTGTAAACTGGTTATGGTCTGCTGCCATCCTGAGCAAGTCTGAAATTCCTCGTCAAACTCACAGGCTCTTTTCCTTTTACTTAGATGCTTTTACTATACAAAACCATAATTAGAATAGTGACCTTACACCTGTTTATATAAAATCAGTTATTGCTGTTCATATTAAGACTTTAACACTAATAAAGTTTTGAACATTTAAAAGATTTCTCCTTTTGTTGGGCTTTTCTATATGGTCAACTGAACTTTATTTACTTCAGTAGAAAATTTTAAGAGCCACGAAGACTTCAACAAGAAACACTTATACCATAACATCTGATGTCAAGAAATCTTTCTATGCCACACACGTCAAAGACCTCAGATGTTTTGAAGATGGATTTTTTATTACATGCACATGAGAACATGTACAGTAGCAAAACACACTGGTATTGCTCCTCATCAGCAAACTTCAGGTACTTCCACAAACTACTGGTGTACCTTTTGAGGGTTCTGATAACTTCGGCTTCAGTAGTTACCTTCAGTAATGCCTACATTTAGATTCCATGCAAGTGTAGCAAGAAGTAAATGCTCACAAAGCTTGATGTGTGTCCTCCCCAAGAATACAGAAATCCATTTTAAAATGAAACAGAAAATACACTTTCTCAATGATAAAAGCAATCAATTAAGGAAGGAAACCAGCCTAGTAGTTAGTCTACAATTAAGCTGGAGTTTTGTTTACATTTTCCCCTTGGCAAGGAAAGGAAGTTCTGTCTTCCAGATTTCCTGCAACAAGCTCTCTCCACATTTCTTAAGCGGTCATTTTTGTCCTGTAACACGAACACACAAGTTTTACACTACAGTCAAAGGAGCATTACATACGTTGAAGTAACATATTGTTCCTAAAAAGGAACACAACAATCATTTATGCATTTAATTCAGTAGTATCTACATATACCTCATGTGCACAGACTTTTTAAGATTGCACAGTTACAAGAGCCTGTGGGGTGTTTTTTTGTTTAACTATTTGCTAAAGCAAATCTGCCCTTTGAGCAGACTGATGATAAACCTTAACTCTTTCCTCTCCCTCCACAACATCTGAAGCTTTTCAGCTGCCCCAGAATATCTGAAAAAACGGATTTTTCAAAGAAGTAAAAAAAAAAAAAAATTAAGGAAAGTCTGTTGGCTGTATTAATTAGAGAAGACACTCCATTAAAGCAACCTATTGCTCTTAATCTCGTTACAGACCAAATTTTGTTGATCTCTTTTGTACCCGTCCTTGATGCTACTACTCTTTCACATTCAAAGCAAGTGCAAGAGGTTGAAAGGGAAGCAAGCCTTTGCCAGTGTGTGCTATACTTCTCAGATAATGGAAGAATCAAAGGAGGTTTGGTAATTTTATCAATACATAGAAAAAAAAGTCAACAATGACACCAAAAAAAAAAACCCTACACCAAAAAACCCTCCACAACAGCAGCCACACTTCCCTCTCCACCCAAATGATCATTACAATCATTCCCACTCACCACTCTATTCTCTCCTTGCACATTCATATTCAATGAAGAAGAGCAGGTTTTTTTTAGCTGGATCAGCCTTCAGATTAACAAAAATAGAAGGTTTATTTTAACTTAAAGGAAACAAGTTAATCTTGTACACATTTAAAAAAAAAGGAATGTTCCATTTTCATTTTCTTCCTAATTTAAAACAATGTGAAACTCAGATCCACAAGATGTTTAATTAAGCATTCTCTTTACCATTGAAGATTGCTAGTGCTTGATAAAATTCAGCCTTGATGCAGGTAATGTCCAAATGTGACATTTCAAATTTTAATTCTCCAGAAAAATAAGTTGGTAGCTAAAAATCAAAATGAAGGGGGATGGAAAGAAAAAGAAATGGAAGATGATCCCTAAAATGGTGGTTTAGATCTGCACACATCTGTTAATCCAAACTGGCAAATTCTGAGCCAATAATCAAGTGAGGAACTACACAGTAATGAAATTACTTCCTATGTTCTCAGCAGAGAAACTAGAGTGTCTTGTGAAACTTACAGTAAGATAAAACAAATTTTATTTTCCTTAAAATGGAAAAGTCCCAAGTAGTGCAGAGAGATCTTTTGGAAAGTTTCCTTTAGGATCCTACTTCTGAAGTAACATCATTTTCAGAAGCCTTGTAATTTAAGCCTGAAAACTAACTTTAAATGTTAATGTCCAGGTTACAGGATCGAAGTTCTTGGTTAAATGCAGCTAAAAGACAGCTTTGATTCAATGCAGGAATACATACAAGAGTCACTCTACTAGGGGTTACCAAGCCTTCGGGTTTGTGTCTAGACTACAAAGCGCTATTAGAGAAGGGATGATCTTAGACTGTATGACAACCTTACTATGCTAGAAGGATATTTTGGCATTTCAAGTCCAAATGCACATTTCCAGGAGTGTTTAATAAAGGAATAAACCCTACAGAGATTTTAACAACGAAGTAAGAAGCAGAAGGTACTTTCTGACCCAAATCATAAATCTTTTTATATTAAAAAAATACATATAT
Source organism: Thinocorus orbignyianus (assembly GCA_013400375.1). Classification (NCBI taxonomy): domain Eukaryota; kingdom Metazoa; phylum Chordata; class Aves; order Ciconiiformes; family Thinocoridae; genus Thinocorus; species Thinocorus orbignyianus. The sequence goes on from VXBW01004784.1 coordinate 142,072, forward strand.
ATTTGGCTATATAAAAAAAACCCCAAAAACCAAAAAAACCCCACAAAACACAAAACTCCAACCCAGCCAAGTTCGGACCTGAGAATCTGAGGCAGTAAACACATTCTTATCTGAAATTCAGGTAAATAAAGTGCCAGAATCACTTATGAAAACAAATTGCAGAGGAGATGGAGATACTTGGTACATCAGGAGGGTGAGAAGACTCACAGTGACACTGACCAGCAGCTCCTCATGCTGTTATATTTTTACAAAGAAATATATGTATGTATACATGTATAAACTCACCAGTAACAACTGCTGTCTCTCAGCAGCCGAAAAGTACTGACACAGCTTAGATTCTTCCTCATTCAAGGCCATCACTGCACCGAATGATGCAAAACTTCCTTTCTCGAATGTGCATTTTGTCAACTCGACATTTTGAGCCATGCTAGTGTCTGAAGTACAATAAACAACCCTTTTCTAAGTCTTACTAGAAGTACCTCATTACAGACTGAAAAACATGTCTTAAATTTAAAATGTCAGTATAAGCAATTTAATTCTGTTTCAGTGTGCAGCAGTCACTGCTAGCATGACTTTAAAGAAATCCATGAAGCTATTAGCATTACCTTCTCTGCCTGCATTCTAGGGATTTTACTTACTACTTGAGACGTTTGAAATGGAGATGCCCGTTACAAGATGAGTCAAGATATAGGATATCATCCTTTAATACATTCCCATATTTGACTGGTCTGTGATTTTTTTTTTTTTAAATGTATAATACCAAACCCCTCTCCGCATACAACTACATTGTTCCCTTCCGCAAAACGAAATCCGGTCATTCAGTTAAATATCACAAGCAGCTTCAGAGATAGTCAGTCTTCTACACATTTTATAAAACAGACAACTGAGTACCTGAGAGAAGGCTTGTAAACGTCTCCACTTGTACAAAATACTTCAGCATAACCTCATACTAAACAGGACAGGATTTACATGGATGTGGACTATCATTATCACAGCAGCAGAAAAGCTTCAAATAGCACCTGCATCTTCCTAGACAAAGTCAAAGATAACCACAGCAAACCCAGTTCCTCATTTTCAATAGTCAAGGAACAACTTCCCCCCCTTTACATAAAATCATCATGATAAAGCTAAAGGAAGGAGAACAGAAAAGCTGTAAGAATTAGACAGCACAAGGCCAGAAAATACTGTCTCACAGCATTCTGATCAGATTTGTTATTTTAGAAGGCTTTTTAGTCAGCTCCCAAACAACATTTCCAATATGCTTTGAGGGTGATAGAGCACTGGAACAGGCTGCCCAGAGAGATGGGTGGAGTCTCCCCTCTGAAGATATTCAAAACCCATCTGGACACATTCCTGTCCAACCTGCTCTAGGTGGACCTGCTTTGGCAGGGGGGTTGGACTAGCTGATCTCCAGAAGTCCATTTAAACCCCGTACCATTCTGTGATTGGAGTCAGAAGAAACAGTAAACAAACAAAATAAATCTTTTGTCATTCATACTGATTGTTATTTAAAGCAACAACCTACCTGTCACAGAGGTGTTTTACATACTTCATTTTAGTACAGACACCTGGGGTAGCAGATAAGCAAAGCAGCATTCCAATTTCTCACTAATGCAATGTGATCTAGCTGGTCACTCAAAAGATACTTTAATTTGCATATAAATAAGTATAATTTTACTAAGGTTTGATTATTTCACAAGACTTTGGTATTCTTGCTCTCTGTATTCCAAACCTTGATTGAATTCTCGGTGCTGGACTATAAGAAAGAACAATCTTCTCTGACCCAAACTAAAGTCTAAACCACACACAAATATCTTCTGCAGCCCTACTGATCACACAAGAGCTTCTGCAAGTACCAAGTCACAAAACAACACGTCCAACTAAAAGACCAAACACCAGTCACTTATTACAGTGCTGTTTCAACCAACTCCTTTGAGTTTATCAATTGTTACCATCAGCAGAAGTGGGAAATGGCTTGACAATTATCCTGAAACAGAGTTTTAACAGATCTTGGACAAGACTTGCAAATTAAGAGAGGACTCTTGGATTTCATTAACTAGCTTGATCCATCTCTAAAGCACTTCCCACTAGATAACACTGAAGATTTGAAGCGATGAAGAATGCCAGGAAGAAGAGATTAATATTAAAAGCTGCAAGTTAGCATACTAAAATAATCCTGTATCAAAGAGGACAGAGTAGTAATAAAAAAAGCTCTTTAAGAAGATGGGGAATGGCAGTTACAGCAGCACTATAAAGAGATTCTTTAAGAGATACTTCAAGAAATTAAATTCTATCCTTTACAGTTTACTGTAGTGCACTGGAAACAAGATATGATAGGTTAGAAGGAAAAAACCAAAGCAGGACACGAAAAGAAAAAAAGCATGCAGTCTTTCAAATACAGGAAGAACTGAGCATACAACGAAGTTTGAGTCATACAAACCATACCGTTAGACCACTGAATTCAGTCAAGACTTGAGGACAAAGACACAAGTAGAATTTACAAAGTGACTGGACATTTATACAGGTAACAGCTACTGCTAGAACATCAAGTTGGAAAAATAAAGCAAGACCTCCAGAAGATGTTTCTGTAACTTAGAAACTGATTTAGGAAGATGTTACCTCCAAGTGTTACACCCCCCACACCTTACCGAAAATTCATTCTTCTTAATCGGTTTTGACTGCTGTAAAATTTTTTGCATGATTTATCACTCTGGCATAATATAGTAATTTGTATTTTTCATTTAGAGAAATAGTTTAAGCACACTGATGACAGAAAAACCCCCAACAGGCTAGACATATGGTCTGCAAGCCCACCAGTTGTTAAAGGGCACATTCAGCAGGGTTTGACAATCTTGCACAATACCCAATGGAGCAACCAAATCAGATTTAAATTTCAGTAACTACATAGTTACGTATGTACTTCAACACACTTTGGGCAACACAGTCCCACCCCCACATTCCCTCTTCCTACCTGACCCTGCCTCTACACTGAGCCAGCAAACAAACTTTCCATAGCAATGTGATGACCCAGATCAGGGACATGATCTGAAGTTATTTTGTGTTTTAGTGGTTTATTTTTCAGACGGATTAGTTTCCTGCAATGCTTCAGAGCGAAGCTGTATAAACAGCTCTACCAACACAGCTGAGGAGACTGTGCAAGAAGCAGGAAAAAGCAGCTGTAGACTGCAAGCGTTTAAGCCAATTTTGCCACTAAGCATCTATCAAGAGCCTCAAGGCCATCATTACCCAGCAAGAAAGCTATCTGCCACAGTCCCAAGGACAGGGAAATGAGAGACTTCAGATCCTCGTTATTTTCAGGTGAGCCTCTGCTATGATCCGATTGCTTTGCTTGAACATTGGAAACTAGACCACCACAGACACATAGGATGGTAACTGCAAAATGTTAAATCTTCACAGAACTTCAGATAGCAAGGTCTGAGTAAGTGTTGCATACACCATCACTGATAACTCATAGAATAGTTCTGGTTTAAAAGGACCTTACAGACCATCCAGTTCCAACCCCCCTGCCATGGGCAGGGACACCTCCCACTAGAACAGGTTGCCCAAAGCCCCATCCAGCCTGGCCTTGAACACCTCCAGGGATGGGGCATCCACAACTTCCTATGCATTTTTCCTCTCGCCCATTTCTACTCTCCCCAGCCTACAATTTTCAGGTTATACATAAAACACACAAGGATTTCAGGTCTCCTAGAACCCATTCATTATACAGAAGGCCTCACTACAATCAGCATCCTTTTTGGGAGACATATAGGACAGACTGGATATGCATAAAATGTGAGACTAGCATCAAACTTCACCTCTGCAGTCCCTTCTTGTTATAGTTCAGGCATTCTGGTAAGCCAAGAAGACACTAAAAATCCACAACAATTTCTGTCTAAAGATTTAAAGACATATTGACAAGCCTTACTGACAAGCACCTGGGTAGTTAAACAGATAAATAACCACATGACTCACTGGAAGTTCATCTAAACATCCAAACTAGGACTCCCAGTCCCCACTGCATGCACAATAAAATTTGTGCATCAGTTTTCCAGACTTGTTGGGGAAAAAATGGTGTAAGTTATCGATGTGATAACAGAAACCAAAACTCTTGAGAGTGTTCAGGAAAAAAAAAAAAAACAAAAAAAACCTTAGAGTTAAGATGGAAACTAGCAGTCTTATACCAGGACTTGCCACAAGAGCACTCTGATTTGTATTAAGAGCATGTTTATTTCATCTTAAAAGCAACCTCACATTTTATCTATAGAACTTTTGTTTGATTAATCCAAACTAGATGTAGTCCATGCAAGATGTCTGGAGGATGTTTTGATTCATCTTTTTGTGTCTGAAAGGCAGTAAGCCACAACCATCCTGGCTGCCACTGAGCAACCAATACATCAGAACACATTCCTCTCTCTTCTTGCACGTGGCCTGGTCTACAGATCAAACTAGCATCAGGGCGGCAGAATGGGCAGGACTAATCTCACACCTCTTCCTATGACCACATACATCCACAAGACCTCAACACCAACTCAGCCGGCAAAGCAGGACAGAGGAAGACTTTGTCCAAGCTTAGAATTCATCTCCTACAAGCCTCCAGGTTAACTGTCATCAGTGACAGCTGTAAACCCAACATCATGTACACAGCAACTTGACAGGCCACTTTCAAACGAAGACTCAATATTTTGTTAGTCTATTTATCAAGGTCTGACAGCCTCACTGAATTAAATTCAAACAGCTGGCTGAAAGACAGCATATTCTACTACAATTTAAGAATGATCTATATACCTTCACAACACAAAGCCTTGAGTTTCTCAGACAAGCTTGAAAACCAAGAGGGGAGGAAAAATATTTTATAAAAATCACTATGACAAGTTCATGCAAGTCTTCCAGGAGAGCTTATAAGAATAATTCTTTCATGTATGACTCTTTACAAATCAGTCAATGCCAGCAATAAGCATTACACCACTACTGTATCTATGACTCAGCAAGGGAAACTGGACATATGAAGAAAATCCACTTACATTAGTAAGAAGCCGGGATTTTTAAAAAGCCAGCAATTACAACAATACCACAGAAAATGATCTATAACGACTCGAGTCCATGTCCCTTATATGTTTAAACATGCAAAACTAGATTAGAATGTCAAACCCATTGATATATTGGCTAAAGTTCAAAAACATGTAAAACAATGCTTAATGCAGTTGAGCCGAAATACAAAAGATTCAATAGCTTTTTTCCACCTCCAGTGAACAGAAGCAAACACTGGATGGACATTTCACGAAAAATACCGAACTCTATTTCCAAGATTACCTGTACATAGTCCAAATATTCAAGTATGACTTTAAATCTGAATAAAAAAACAGAGAGTAATTGGCAGCCTCATGTTGCAACTTAAGATACAAGCTAAGACAGTCATCAGGAGTTTACATGTAAGCATGAATAGATAGCAACGTTTACACAACATAATTTGATACAGCAAAGTATCAAGTTCTTAAATGGCTCAAATACGCTTTGGTCCATCAAATAAGGCTAATTAGAATTAAATCACTCCAAGAAGGGATAAAATATCAATAACTATATCTTTCCAATATGTTCTCTTCATCCAGATATTCTACAAAATAAGTGCTCAGACCTTGTCTTTTAAACACCACAGTCCACAGAGTTTGTACATTGCTAAAAAAAAGACACTTGTTTTACAACATTGAAAATAACCTCTACAGAATTAATTTTGTTGTGTTGACAGCAGACTTGCAGTCGACATGGGGAGAAAGGAAGAAGAAATATTTCCATTCATTCCTTAAGCAAAAGGTTCAAAGAGAGGGGCATATAAACTCACCAGATCCAGAAAGGATCTTCTCTCCTTCTACATCCCCGTGTAAAGACTAATACAGAACTAGGGTGAAAGCAGTCCACGGCTTATATTTGAAACAATAAAGGAGAATCTTAACAGTTTAATCCTCTTCCCTAACATCTTTCAGACAAAGAAGATAAAGATTTATTTCATCAAGCTTCTCAGTGCATCAAAAAAAGTTACAAGCACCAAAAATTTTGTATGTGAATTTCTGTTTGTATTTTCCCCCTTTCTAAATGACAACAGAGCACGCAATATGTGCTCAAACCTGAGGTGACCACATCTCCGTGGTGCATCTGCCAAACACTTTAGATCTGTGGATTATGTTACCCTGGTTTGGAGCAAAGCCTCAAGCGATGCTACATTCCCCGAGCAGAGCTCTCACGCAAATGAAGCGCTATTGCATCAACACCTATTTCATTATCTTACCATCATATTTCACCTTTGCACTTCACGCGTGTGACATCTCTCGCCCAACAGCCTCCAACAGGACGGCAGGGGAGAGCAAGTAAAAGCAGGAACCAGCAGCAAACCCTCATCCCACCGGCGGCAGGAATATTCCAGAGGCACAAGCGCACACATCGCCCACAGAGTTTCCCCACGAACACCACGGCAGCACCAACGTGGGGAAGGCCAGAGGAAACCCCACGTCCCAGGGCGGCGGCAGCCCCGGCACCCAAAGGGCCGCCCCACAGCCATCGCTCCCGCACCGACCGGACCGGGGGGCAGCACAAGCCCCGCACCGGCTCCTGCATGAGGCGGCTCCAACAACCCCCCCGCTCCCAGCGCTCCGCCGGGGCCGCCCCGGGACGGGGAGAGGGAGTTAAGGCAGAACCCAGCGGCGAGAAGAGGCAGAGCCGAGGCCGCGGCCGGCGCTCCGGACCCGGCAGCGCTGCGGGCTGGGCCCGCCCGCCCCCGG
>VXBW01004784.1:148896-173072 GCA_013400375.1 Thinocorus orbignyianus
TGGCAGGTTGGCTGTTCCAGTTATGGTGCGGGAGGGGGGCAGGGGGGCGACGGCCTGTGGTGGTGGTACCTGCGGCTAAGGAGGGCTCAGGCAGAGGGATCAGGTGTTAGTGTGGTAATACCTTGGTGGTTTTCAGTCAGCCCCGGGCTTCGGTGGCCTCACCTGCCAAGCAGCAAAATGGAGAAGGGTGGGCAGGAGGGGTGCCGTGGGGCTGTCCCAGCTGTGGAGCCCGCAGGCTGGTGTGAGGGAGAGCTGGGACCGTAGGCCAGGTGTGGCCCTGCCGCAAGCCCACATGTGTGTGTTGTGCTTGCTTGGTGTGACAGATCTCGCAGGTTTGTTACTCCCAGGTAGAGACGCGATGTAAGTGGTTTGTCAGCACACGTTCTTTGTCCTTGAGGCTTCCTTAAGCTGCTTATATTAAGCATACATTTGGCTCCTTGCTTTGCCAAACTGCTATGAGCGTGTTACAAACAGGCCACTGTCAGATTTCAGTTTTATTGTTCACACTAGAAATATATACTGTTCACCTGGAAATAAACTCCCACCACCTTCCATGGTTAGAATCATAGAAGCATAGAATGGTTAGAGTTGGAAGGGACCTTAAAGATCATCAAGTTCCAACCCCCCTGCCCTGGGCAGGGACACCTCCCACCAGACCAGGTTGCTCAAAGGCCCATCAAGCCTGGCCTTGGACACTTTCAGGGATGGGGCATCCACAACTTCTCTGGGCAACCTGTTCCGGTGTCTCGCCACCCTCACAGGAAAGAATTTCTTCACAATATCTAATCTAAATCTCCCCTCTTCCAATTTAAAACCATTACCCCTTGTCCTATCACTAGACTTCCTGGCAAGAGTCCCTCTCCAGCTCTCCTGTAGGCTCCCTTCTGATAACCTGTCTCAGGATCAGAAATCTGTATTTCACACATCTAGGTGGAAGTAAGTGCCAGCAGTAAAAATTCTCCTATCTTTTCCCATTGCTACTAGTACCAATCCTGCTGTATTTTCTTCAAAGAAAGGTGCTTGTAGCTACAGTCAGGTTCAGAATGTGTCAACCACCATGTGTTATAAGATCACTGTTTTCTAAACAGAGAAAGTGACCAAAAATACACCTTGAAGTTCTTAGAACAATAAACTGCTTAAGTAAAACAAAATGCTTGTGCTTTTTAAAAGAACCGAGCATCCATGTGTCTAAAGATGAGAAGGTCTGAGAAAAGAGTTTCACACCCAGGCCAAAAAATCTGATGAATTCACATGGCAGAAAATATTCAGCAAGCTGAATGCCACATCTGTGATCATTCTTGGTTGGTAAAGGCGAGCTGTCACTGATTATATCCCCTCCTGGCTTTGCTGACAGTCCGTTTCTGGAGGGAAGCCTTCCTCCCACTTGGCATCACCATGTCCTCCAACCATCTCTGTAATTAACTTGCCCAAATGCAGCAGCCCTCCCTAACTACCACTTGGCATAACGTCCTGTAGTGTCGAACAGCTCACTAAGAAGGAAAAAAAACAACCTCTAATGGATTTGTCTGTGCTGTAGGCTGCTTTCAAACTGGTTTCAGCCTAAAAATGGAGAAGAAATGGAGTTAGTTGGGCTAAGTCGGACAGTATATTTGTACTCCTTGGTTACTTATATGATCTTCAATATTGTCGTATCCAAGAGAAACACAACCTTTGACTTCCATATCCACACAGTACCAGAGTAAGAGGAGGGAGTTTTTATAATTGTGATCTGATAGATAAAGTTGACACAGTCAGGGCTGTGCTTGTATCTGTTCAAGGGGGACTATGCTCTGTAAATATTACGTCTTTGTGAGCTGTTGTTGCTGTTGTCAGGAGAGCTAATGACACCGAGGGGCAGGCAGAGCTCAGGCTCTTTGGACTATTGCCTGCTAGAGTCTTCCCATCTTCTGCTTCTGGATCTTGTGCTTGCCCTCACCCACTTTCCATTCCCTGCTGGGAGGAACCACAGTCATGGAATACCACATACACAGTGTTCAGCTTAGTTTTATTTAGTGCTGGTTTTCTGTAAAAAGGTGGTATTTATGATCATATTGCCTTCTTGCCCATATATGGTTTTAGGTCTATGATGTCTGCGCTAAAAAATAATTAACTCATTGATCAGTTTCTCATTTTGGTGCTTGTAGATACTGCAACTACAGAAAAGGCTTCATCTGTCTTGGTCGTCAAAGTCCGGCAACCCACAGGTACAAACCTATAGGAAACTAAACTGCAGTAGTTTTAATAGGCAGGGAATTGTTATGTAAATATATCTGTTAGGGAAAATAGTTGCAGCCAAGTTGCCTGAAGATCAACAGTGTGAGACAACCCTGTCTCCATATGCCATTCATGATTTTTATAATATCATTGTTACAATTTTAGCAGTGGCTTGCCAAGACCAGCATAGAAGTAAGAACCAGGTGAAGTTAAAGAACTAAAAGTCGGGTCACAGAGCTTTTAAACTGAGGAGAAATAGTATGCCAGCTTGGTTTTCAGGTGATGGGAACTGGTTATGAATTTGTTGCCAAAGTTCTGTAGGTAGGTGAAAAAATCCATTCTTCCCTCCAGTAAGCCTGGCTCATAATCTTGCAGGTAGTGAAAGTGAGAAGGACATCAGGAAAAAAGTCTTGCAGGCTGAATTTTTCTTTGTTGGTGTTTTTTATTATTCTAATACTATAAACCCAAGCTTAGTCAAAAGGGATGGTTAGATCAAAGTGCCAAGATCCTGCTCACCAATAATCATCCTTTTAAGCAGCTAAAATAAACCTCTTATGACTCAGAGACAAACGGTGTGTTGAGTAACAACTTGGGGAGACATCTGGCAGGTTGGAAGTGAGGAAAGCCACCATGTGCTTTTGCTTCACCCTTTTTAAAGCATGGAGGTCACCCCTGGACTGCAGTGCGGTGTCATTATCTCTGAGGACTACGTGGCCTCATGGGCTAGACAACTGGGAAGCACACCAAAATAAAGCTGACCAGGTCCTTCTGCCACGTAGGACCTTCGTGCAGGAGACAGGTTACAAAACACTGAGTCACAAACCGTGCTGCGGAGGAGTGGGAAATGGAAGCTAATTGCATTTACACGCAGGTGAATGTGTTTTCTGAGATGAGAGGACAGGAGATTCACACCATCTGACAAACACCCCTAGAGCATGTGCGCATGCATCACCTCCCTGGTTATAATCCTCACGCTGTGCTCTCAGGAATAAACTGTTCTCCTATTTTTAGCAAGATTGAGATAGGTTTGGTTTGACTGATTTAAAAGAATCACTTGATGTCCTAATGAGCAAAATCTTAACATATACCTTAAATATTATAAAATGTTACCTCTTTAGAACAAAGTGCAGAATGGGACACTGCTTGAGCCACACGACAGTTATCAGCACCTCCACTCATACAGAATGATGTAACACTTTATTCGTGTTTTTGCAGGGTCTTCTACAAAGTACTTACTCGTGATAATCACTATGTATACACATTGCATTTTATTTCTAAATTCAAGAGTGTTAGTAGGAAAAATTGATTATGTGCCACCACAACCAACCCAGATGTCTATTGTAGTTCATTAACCCTTCATTTAACTAGGAAGCTCAAGCTTTGAAATGCTCTCTGGATATTTATCAGAGCTTATTGAAGAGAAAATGCACTTGAGAGAAAAAAAAAAAAAAAAACCAACAGCAGTTCACTTGCATGAATCATTTCTTGGACTTCTGGATGCTTCATTTGCTTTCCATTCCAAACAAGTACTGTTTATTATTATTAATTGTGTATTTGTATCGCTGTATTGTATGAAGGCCCTAATCAAAACTGGGGTCCTGCTGTGCTGCATGGTTTGCCAAACTCAGATTACAGTACACGCTCTCTATTTACAAATGAACTGGAAGGCCTGATTGTGCAGGGCACTGAAAGTCTCCTGCAAACCAGTGAGAAAACTGGATGCGCATAATTTTCAGTGGGAATGGGGATCCCAGCACACATTGCAGAAGGCACCTCTGAGTGCCTGCTGCAGAAATAATCTCAGCTGCCTTACTTAGACAGCGCGATCACAGAATCATGGAATTGTCAGAGTTGGAAGGGACCTCTAGAGATCATCTGGTCCAACTGCCCTGCTAAAGCAGGATTGCCCAGAGCACATCACTCAGGACTGCATCCAGGCAGGTCTTGAAGGTCTCCAGAGAAGGGGACTCCACAACCTCCCTGGGCAGCCTCACCCTAAAGAAGTTCTTTCTCATATTCAAATGGAACTTCCTGTGTTCCAGCTTGTGCCCATTGCCCCTTGTCCTGTCACTGGGAACCACTGAAAAGAGTCCAGCTCCATCCTCCTTCAACCCACCCTTCAGATACTTACTAGAGATTCTGTTTTGCTGTAGGCGGCACCTTTTTGTTCATGACCGTCTGAAGTGTGCCTTTCTAGCATTACAGAACAAATCCTTAAAGTCCAATTTATCCTGATTTTTTTTAAGTATGTATGTTTCAGTTCAGTTCAGTTCTGTGGCACTCTGGGCTGTAAATCATGGCTAAAGAAAAGCACAGAATAATTTAAAGTATTACTTCCTTATTGCTAATGACAGAATCCTCAAGGGCTGATGCTTATTATGTTAAAAAGCTTCGTTTTTATCAGTAATAATGGTGAGATTCTGCAAATCTATAGATCTGGACTATTACTAAGTCTTTAATTTTAGTCTTTGTGTGTTGTCTTTCTCACTAGCCAAGCTTTTCCCGCTACCTCAGCCTGCTTGAAAATTTCACAGAAGAGAGGCATTCACCATACTCATATAGACATTGCTTGTTATACAGCATCCAACAGCCCCTCAAATAGTGGACTGAAGTTGACAGGCAAGCCACAATAATTGCATTTCTATAATCAGGCAGAGCAAGGGATGGCCTTTCTTGGATGAAATGGGATATGTAGAAGCACAGCAATGACAGCAACTTCCACTTTCTGCTCTGATTTCGCTTTTTCCTTGAGTCACCAGATCTTCACACAGAGAGGAGGAAAGCCCTGTGATCTGACAAGAGGAGAGGAAGGGAGGTGAGGGAAGTTGACTTTGCTGCTGGTAAGAGAGAAGGGGCAGCCTTGTTGCAGCTGTGATGGAACTCGCTGCTGTGGGATCTCTACCTGTTCTGTGAGGAAGCAAATTCCTCGCCAGCCTTTGAGGAAAGCTAAGGGGCACACAGCCGCCCTGCGCATCTGGGAAACCTGGTGAATCTGATGAGGGGAAGTAGCCCCATCCAGCAGCAGCGAAGTGCAACCTATTGTCTTGAAGGAGGTGTTAAACAAGCCCTGCCTGCATGCATCAGGAGCCTTTGAAGCAGGAAAGAAAGAAAATGAAAAGAAGTGACATTAGAGTCCCCTGTTAAGGTGGGAAAGCCTGGGGACAGGCATCTGTGAGACAACCCAGCACCTCAAGAAATGAAGAAAATGTTGATGTCTGTGGGCTGACAATGCTGAGCATTGTCTAGGCCACTAGTACCTGTGGCCACATTTAAACAGACTTACTTGTGTTGGGAGACACGATTCAAATCTCAAATTTGTGCACTTGAAGATAATTTTTTTTTCACTGTGTGACCTTTATGTAGAATCATAGAATCACATGGGTTGGAAGATACCTTTAAGATCATACATGACTGTCCGTCACTAAACCATGTTCCTCAGCACCATGTCCAGCCATCTTTGAAATACATCCAGTAGATAACTTCTGCCCATGCACAGGGAAAATGTCTCACTCTGATCACCAAGGTGTATCCTAAAAGGAACATGACCTCCTTTTAAATCAAATGTCATTTGGATTAACCTTTATTTGGGTCCTGAAAAGGTTTTTGTTATGTGTACGGTTTGTTGTTACTGATGGTGCTGTGTCACTGATGTTTTTGAGGAAGGTATAATCACCCGCCTTGTGGCCTTAGCAAATGCCTTTGTAATTTGTCAGTGTAGAGAAAAATGCCAAAACCAAACCACTGCTGATGGTGGCAATTGCTTGCCTTGCTGCAGATACCTGCACTACTGGGCTTCTTCTACCACTTAGTACTTTATCAAATGAACCCTTTTTTTCCACAGCACCCATGTCAGTGAGCAATGTGTGTATCGTAAGATGGTCCCTGAATAAGCAGCTACTCAATATATTGATCTCTCCTCACAGTTCTGTATGGCACTATGCCTACTTTGCTGCACACTTCAACCTCTGCTTTAAATGCAGTTGTTATCTCCTTAATGCCCTTTCTGTAGCGTCTGAATGCTTCACAAGCACTAATGAATTTTCAAATGGCAGTTGTTATATCCACCATGTAGATTACAGTGTGAGGCACAGGATTATTCAGGTGGAGAATCTGCTTGTTGTGTGGGTTCAGTTAAGGTACTTAGCTGAGGGTATGGGTACTTACCAGTACTGTGGATCTTACTGTGCTCAGTGCTTTTCCCCTTCACTTGCAGCTCTGAGTCTGGCCTTTTGCAAATTTGGCACCAAGATTTCAAGTCAAGCAGTCAGAACATGGAGAGCTAACCACAACTTATGAAAAGTTTAAGTGATCAGCTGATTATTCCATTGCAATTCTTTGGCAGAGGCAAGGTTGGATCCCAGGAGAGCACTTAGCTATGAGACCATCCTTTTTTCTTCCTGGAATTGCTTGCCTCATGCTATCTGCACCTTCCAAGTTCTGCAACATGCTGAGCAAAGGTCAACATGTGGACAACATATTTTTTATAATGTACATCCCTGATTTATATGCAGAACAGGTCCATCCTAAAAGTTATCTATCTGCTTAGAACCTGCTATGACCCAGTTGGATCTGGATGTGGTGAAGTGCAGTTACTGATGTTAAAAATAGTTATCCATTGAAACCTAGATACAGCTTTTTAAGTTACATAGTGTCAGCTAAATTTGTAGCACTGGCTAGAATTTGTATTTATGTGCTTAATGTATGGACAAACTAACTAACTGATGAGGAAGATGACAGTAGATGATCAGAGGGAGAATACATGATACAAGAACTAATGACATGCATATGAAGCCTGTGCTTTGTGTTCAAGTTGCTGAACTGGTAATTCTTCTGAGATGTTGCTTGATCAACGGCGGACAAATCTTGCAAAGTTATTACTGCTACTTGCTCTACTGCCTTAATAAAGAAACCTGGATGATGAAGCTGTTGTCAAGCTGCCTGGTGTCTGGACAAGATGGAGTGAGTCTGGTTTCTGAAAGAGGTAGGGTTAGAAACAAATTGAAGCAATCAGTCATTGTCAGTGAAGGAGCGATGCTAACAACACCTTCAGATGCTGAAAGTTTTTGGAGTGCCAAGTAAGAGCAACAGGCAAAGTAGGCAGCAGTCAGAGGGAGAGGCGACCTGGAAAGAAGCAGTCAACATGAAGGAGATCTAATGGCCCTAAAGAGAGTTGAGCACAGTAAAAGGATTGCTCTCAATCAGCAAAATTTTCCTCATGTCAAATTGAAATCTCCCTTACTGCAACTTAAGTTCACTGCTTTTTGTCCTGTCAGCAGCAGAACATGGGGAATAGATTATTTTCTTAGTCTTTGCAACTACTCTTATAGGACAAGTCTGGAAGACAGTCCCTTTCTCCCCTACTGCTCTTTTTAGAATAAACAATTCCAATTTCTTCAGTGTTTCCCTGTGGGAGTGTTTTATAGTTCTTGATCATTCTCCTCACACTTCTTTGTTGTCTTTGTGATTAGCCGACATCCTTCTTGAAGTACAGGTCCCAAACTGGAAGCCAAATTGCAGCACAGGTTTTACCAGTAGCATGTGCTGTGGGGGACTCCTGCAAATACTTCTCAGACGATGCTGTTGCATGTATCTCGCAATACAAACACCGTTTTCTCTGGCAGTGTAATGCTGACCCAGGTTTAATTTGTCATTTTGTGCATCTCTGACATTGTTTTCTGCCCGAGTAAGCCGATTTTTTATCTTGTGTTTTGTGCTATTGGTTCCCCTCCTGGGTGCAGAATTTTCTGTCCCTTGTTTTTTTGTCTAAATTTTGTGTGCCAAATTGCCTGTGACAGAGACAAAATGGCTTCTTGTCACAAACATCTTCTGTTCTTTCTTTGCTTTGGGTTACCTTGCAGCTGTGCCATTCATATTTTTCTAAGGAAGTACCAATTTTCTGAGACTCCTTTTCCCCTTGGGCATATTTCCCTTAGGATATGTGAGTTTATTGAATCTCATAGAAAGCAGAGTTCATGATCTTTATTTTACTGTTCTTCCTCACTCCCTTTCCTCACTCCCTTCATGAAAATGAGGAACGCTGTTACTTCATCGTCTCAGCTACCTCTCCTCTCTGCATTCTCATCCAGATCCTCCCTACTGCCTACAGTCAAATGGAAAGTGAGCTCTCTTCTAGCTATAATCTGAATAAACACATCACCAGCAATGCCTTCCAAGTGTTTACTGGACAACATGTTCTGTATTTTTTTTTTTTCATACTATGTGTGCAGATGGCAAAGCCTCCATTATTTCCAAATCTGCAGCTTTGGCTGATTCTGCTAGCTGCTCTTTTTGAGAGCTTTGTCTGCATGATTTGCCCTGTTTAGTGTCCCTGTGACACTACCCCTATGCACTTCCTTCTTTGTCATTATCCATATGTTAATATTACAGTAGCATGGATTATCCCACTCCCAGTCATGCGAATTCAGTTGTGACTGGGTTATTGTATTTAAGGTTCTCAGCACTTCTTGTTCCTGTGTTTCTTGCATTAATATACAGATATCTGAGATATTTGGGGAACTGACTCACTGTCTTTCACAACCTCTTTATGACCCTGAAGAACACAAAGCAAAGACACCAATCCCCACTTCTTGACAAGGTGGACTGAAGATCTACCCAGTAATTTGTGGAATGGTGTTTGTGCTCAGAAACCCCAAGTCCTGCTGCTGCTACCGTTTATGCAGAAAAAGGCTCGTTTCCAAGATGTGTCTCTCACTTCCTTGCCCTTAAATCATAACTGGAAAAAAGAAAGAGTACAAGCTGAATTCCCTGCTGCCTCACCCTCGCTCTTTGTACCTTGCAGTTGTCTCTGATCCCTTCAGGCTCTCTCCTTGCCGTATCCTTGGCACTGACATGGATGAAGAGCATGAGGAAATAATCAGTGAACTGATGGGGTTTCCTCATCTCCTTCCAGGCGTCTGAGTGCACTTCTCTTGCAACAGCAGGACAGAGTATTGCATGGGTCTGCTCAGTTCAGGAGAGGTTGATGCCACTTTTTGTTTCCTCAGTGGAGGTTGTGTGTCAAAGGACTTCTGGGGAGTGTGGCTTTTCTTCTCCCTGCCTCAGTGCTTGCCTCCTGGACCCTGGCTCTTTGACTTCAAAAGCAGCTGACATCTTGGAAGAGCAGCTTTTTCACCCCCAGCTACTGTTACTTCTGCAGTCTACTCCAGCTGGCCAGCTTTTCTTCTCTGCATGCTGGTCTTAACAGACAGTTTGAGAAGCAAAGTTAATTAGAAACTCCTGTCCTAAGGTGCTCTCAGACTATGCATGAAGATCCAGATCCTGGAAAGGAGGAAGCTACGAAGCATTGAGGATTTTTTGCATTAGGCGGCCTCTGACTGAGAGGTGCATGAGAGACCAGAGTTGGCCATACCACAGCTGGGACTGGCCCATGTTTTGCTTCCCGACAGCAGCACTGCTGAGGGAGATCTGCAATCCCACACCAAGCCACAAGGTATTTCAGCAATAAAGTGGATGTTATTAACACATTTTAGTTAATAATGAACAGTTAATAAAAACCTGTAAGTCCTACTGTGAGATCTGAGATGATGTCAAGTGTTAGCAAAGTTTCCTCTTAGGAGAGAAAAAGGAGGAAAAACATATGGAAAATCACACAAATATTGGCACTCAGATTCTGATGAGTTTTTTAAATATGAAGGTAGGATCTGAGGAGGTCATGTATGAGCTTCCATACATTGTAGTGGGGTCCTACTATTTTCACAGGATAAGTGTTGGGGATTAGGGACTGTATCCCCAAATCATCACAACGGAGGATTAGAATTTGCTGCAGCAGCTTTGCCATACACACATACAGAATGAGCAGTATGCATATATCATATGAGAAGTGTTCAAGCTAACAGGAGGGATTGCAGCAATTACCCAAATGAGCTGGTTGCCCTGGAAGCCCCTTTTAAATCGAAGTAGGCTTAAACTGTGTCAGATTTATGTTCTATGTTGACTGACGATTCACAAGTCTTTGAATGCAGAGTATAGGTGCAGATCTTAACAGATAAAGTCAACCCTGAATGCAGTAAACTGAAATGGATACAACATCACAGTGGTTTAAATTACAATTTGTTGAAAGTCTGGTTTTGCTTATGTTTCAAGCTTTTGACTCCGCCTCCCCTTTTGCCTTTGAAGTTAACATTCATTGTGCACTGATCTTTGTTTTCTCCCAAGCACTTTCATCCTCTGCCCCAGGCCATCCCCTGTACACGGGAGGAGATCTGTGCAAAAGGCTTTTTTAAAATCCCTCCTTAAAATTAACTTCTGCTATGAATCTTATGAGCAATGGTATGCTGCTACCGCTTGCTGTGCTGCAGATGGCATTCACTGTTACTCCTCGCTTTTCCCACCACATGTACTCTTTTATTTTTTTTTGGCTCAAGTTTTGCCCTTTAAAACTAAAGGAGCCTGATGTGCCAGAAGGTGTTACCTTGGTAAGACCAGCTTTGCTCCTGCAGACCTCTGCAGCTGCCTGGGGATGTGAGAGCAGAAGCTGCTTGTGAAAGTGGTGTTTCAGGGTAAAGAGAGGCCTCTGAGCCTTTGTTGGGACAGTGACTCCACCAATTCCTTTTATGATATTGGATAACAAAAATGAATTGATGTCAAATCCTGATAATTTCCCGCCCTTGGTGACTAATTCTCTCTGTACTTCCCTTTCTAAGAGTGGTTTTATTTGGCCCATTTAGGCTGCAATGTAGCTCATGTGGTAGTTTGTATTTAGATACATGGATAGTCATGTGGAAAAATATCTGTTGGCAGTCCATACCCTGCCGAATTAAACCTGTGCTCTGGAGACACCAATCCAGGATTGGGCACTCAGCAGAAGTCTTTTCTCACAGCAGCAGAGCTAGTGCAGCCAAACTGTTACATCTACACATCACTGCTTAAACTGACTCCAGGAGCAGTACAGATGTTTAGCAAGATGTTGGGCATTTCTGGAGCTAACGCCATCTCTACCAGCTGAGGAATCTCTGCATTTCTTTGCTGCACACCAGAGATGTGCCCTTACATTTCTATGGGCAGAATCCACTTCCAGTTTGTAATTCTGCAAACAGCAAACTTTGGACATAAAAGCAAGCGTTGCAAGCAGAACACAAAGATGTCAAAGATCACCCACAGAAATGGATAACCTGGCTCTGGACTAGGCCCCAGGATTACATCATTATCCAGAGCTAAACGTGGCAATTACTTTGTGATGCCTACCCACAACAGAAGAAAAAGCCAAAAGGTTATATGTTCTTGGGATCTGATGCAAAAAAAAAAGAAATGTGGTGATTTTGAAAGTAATAAGTGCAGTGATTTTCAAAGTAGGCACAGTGCTTTTCTCCAAACTGGATGAATTGGTACTAAGACTTGCTTGATTTTGCAAGAATGCCTCCAGCTACCGAGTACCAGCTACTGGGACCAGTTTTGTGTCTTGTCCAAAATCCACTGTGTTGAACAATCATACCATGGGCTGCCTCCTCCCTCTCTCTGGGTTGGCCCCGTGCCGCTGTCCTCAGTGTCACAGTGCCAGCTAATACCAGCTGGGACTCTACACTATCATTTGCTTATTCATCAGATTCCAAGGGAAAAATATAAATAGTACTTAGCTCTCTCGCTGCTCCCTACAGAAAAGCTAAGGAGTCTCATCTTCATTTTAACAGAAGGGAAAAGTCAAATACTGTTAAAGTCTTGAAATTTTAGTGCCTCAAAGTAAAAGCGCAAAAAGATGATGATGTCCCACTAAAATTGATAGAAACCGTATCACTGGCTTGTGGATGTAGGATGAATTCCCAAACTGAAATAAAGGCTGTTATGAAAGTAGACTAGATTTCTGAGGAATTCAGCATTTCATTGCTTCTACTGGTGTTAGCAATACATTGATTATTTTTGAGACTGCAAATAAAAGCAGCAGCCAGTTTGGGCCCTTATCATATACAGAAATACATGTTGAAAGAACTTGTGAAATGCTCAGCCTTTCTCAAAAGCAGTTGCTTTGGACTGGAGCAGCTGTGGCCAGAAGGAGAAAGCAATGTCCTGTACTATTGCCCCTGCGCTGTCCGGGAAGGCACATCCAGTCTCTGGTCAGTTCAGCCGCATTCCCAGGTCCCCAGCATGTCCCAGAGCAGCCTTACAGTGCTCTGCCGTTCAGAGGCTCAAACTCTGAACTGGAATTTAGCCGTGCCAGGACAGCTGGTGGAATTCTAGCCTGGAGTCACATCAAGTAATCTCTGCATCTCAGCTCTTCCACCACTTGACTGTATCGTTTGAGCTGACAGAACAAGAAATGTCCTAGACTGTATACATCAAAAGCATAGTTGAGAATATCTTTTGTCCCAGGTTGCAGGCAAGTTTTAAGTTGTTTTTCATGCTGCTTACATAGATGGATAAAAATCTCATCCTTCAGGAGAACAAAACCAGATCAAAGTGGTTGTAAACCCAACCAGATGTAGATAACCATGAGTCTGCTTTGTGTTGTGCAATGATTTAGTGCCATCTACAGTATGAAGTGGGTCTTGAAGACCAAAAGCTGTCAGAGGTTTAAATTGCACGCAAAGAAAAACTGTGGGCACAAAAAATTACTGTATGATTTTAAAACAAATAAAGACATGATAGAAAGCCAGAAGAAATTAAATTAACATCTTGATACAGAAGATTCACTGTTGTTTAATCAGATTTGTAGGTTTGAATATGCTTGATTCCATCATAGATCAATGTATTAATATATTATGGGATTTTTTTTTCAGATCGTTCATTTTTGCTTTTGTTGATTGTTGATCAAACTGAACTTGAAGTAAATGACAAATGAAAAAGTCACCTGGTGCCTGTCTTAATAAGGTTTACACAACAACACACCAGACCTTCTCTGGGTCTTCTGGTGCCATTGGTAGGACTTATCTAGGCCTCAGAAGGAGAGGATCAGGTCTCTGTTAAGTAAATTCTATTTTGTGGAGTTTTCCTTGTTAGTGCAGTCATTCAAAACCTAGGGGCATGTCACCCTTTTTGAAGTGCTGTGCTCTTGACCAGAGCACATGAAGATTTAATGGCCTTAACTTGTCACTTGTTAACTTGTCCAAACACATGGGAAGTTCTCTCCATTATCTCTTCTCTTACGTGCTCTGTTCAGGCAATAAAGAAAAAGGTTCTTTTTACACTGATATGGAGGCAAAATGAATCACTCATTTCTTTCTCCCCTTGTACAGACTCACAGCAAGAGGGCTGAGCCTAGTTGCTCTTCAGCCTTTATATGTCATAAACACAATTTGGGATGGAGAATGAGTTCCTGACAAATACCTGTGGACTCATCCTAAACTCTTACACAAATCAGCACTCAGGCTGTGAATCATCGCAAGGGCAACTTTCCAATTTCTGCAGTACCTGAGAACCCAAGTACAACCTCTGACAGTGATCTCTCAGAGACACGGACAGAGAATGGCTTCTCCATTTGTCATTAATGATATTTCTAAAATGAAATAGATTTTAGAATAGGAACTGAAGCAGCAGGCTCTGATTTCAAGATTCCTCACAAGCTTCCCTGCTGCTCTTGTCTCTCTCTTTTCCTCTTCTTTGCTTGTATTCCTCTTCAATACTTTTAAGTCTTTGCAATTAGAGATGTTGTTTTCTTATGTCAGTGATATTATATTTATTGTGCTTATGGTAAATACACTGACAAAATCAAGAACATATTTTCTCCATGTGTATACACACTATGTGGAACAGGCTTATTAAATGCTGAAGCAATGCTTATGGTAGTATAACATACCACCCTTTCTTTCTGGTAAATCCATAAATAATGAGAAATGCCAGTTCTCCTGTATCAGTAGGGACATTGCTAGGTCTGTGCGGTGAGCCCACACCAACCGTGACAGCCTTCTTGGTTTCCCGAGCCTGGCAGCGGGATGAGGCATAGATTCACCCCATCAAACATCAGTACTCAACCAAGGCATCTTTGTTAGGAGCACAGTCACTCAAAGTCAGTAGAGGAAGAAAGGCATCTGCATGGCAGGTTCAGTTCTTCAGTGCACCTCGATAGGAAGGGAAGATCTATACAATGATATAAAAAAATGACCCGAGGAATCTATGGTGTCCACGCTCCTAATTTAGGTACCTCAATAAAGTCTGGGGGATGAATTCACTGAAGGTTGGAGTTGAGAGGAAGGACTCTTTTTTCTTTTTCTTTTTTTTTTTTCTTTTTCCAGATAAAAGCAGTTGTAGAATTATGATCAAGAAATTTGTTATGTCTGTATTCCAGAACACAAGAATTATTCAGCTGCTTTTCTTAAAAGAAGGATTACGTTAAAGAAGTATCTACCTTCTTCTTCAGAGAAACAACCTGTAGAATATCAATTACTGAGTAAACACTCAAGTCAAAATTATATCTATAATTAGCTTGTAAATGGTTTGTTTATTCAAAATGCGGTGCTGACTTGAGTGTTATTAAGCCTGCTTTGGCAATGGTCTTGAGCAAAATGCAGCATCTGATTCCAGTCTGTGGTTCCTTTCTTTGATATACTCTTGTACATTCAGGAGTGTAATTCACTGAATGAAGTTAATGAGCTTTTCCACTATAAAATCGGCTCAGCTCTGCCGTCCCCAGGTGGCAGCGTGTGCATTGCAAAGGCACAGAGAGCCCAGGCGGTGGCTGGAGGAGAACCAGAGCACCCGGCGTGGAGGGCGCTGGGCACGGGGTTGTGCTGGGAGGCGGCTGGGCCAAGCCCCATCGCTGCCTTCAAAAAACCACTTCCAGCCCTTTTTTGCCAAAAGCACTTCTAAGAGCCTGTGCAGCTTAGGCAAGCGTTCCTGTAAGGTTCAGAGCAAAAAAGATCATGAATTTATGTTAAAACACATCTAGATTGGGGCTACCCTAGAAACAGACATCATCATTGTTTCTATTTGCAGAATTGGAAAGGGTGTTGTTCTGAAGCAGTGACTGAGAGGAGAATGATCACCAAATCCTCTATATTCTCCTATACTTATTTTTTTCCTAAATTGCAGATTTGTGTAATTATAAATCTATGATTCGGTGATCTGCAATTTAGGGAAAAAATTGAACATTCCTCATGTAAGACACATTTATAAAGATTAAGTATATTTAATTTTCTTTAAGGCAGGTTTTGTGATGTGTCCAAGCAGTAGAAATAGAATTGTTTTTCTTCCAATATAAAACCTATGGCAGGAAAGTTACAACATTAGAAATTTGCCCTGCTTTTATTTTTCTCATTAAAATTTAAAAGAAAAGAAAAGAGAAGAAAAGAAAAATCTTTCAAAAAAACAAGGTAATTGTGGTTACTTCTTTTTCAAACTAGAGAGTTCTACTGGTTAAATTCCACCATCATTACAACTGTCCTAAATTTACATTCCTATAAGACTTCTGTTTTGAATTCCTCTGTATCTCGATACATCTTTAATCTTTTATGGCAGTGATAGTTCAGAAACTAGTTAACTCCAACTGAAATTTTTCATCAGTGAAAGAGCAACAACAATAAGAATTAGTCTTTCAAAGATAGTATCAAGAGTTTTATCACTGTAGCAGTAGGTAGAGAATCTGTCTTAGCTAAGATGTGAGGACATGGTACTAACTAATGAACATGTAAGAAGGGGCCTCAGTAACTCAAGTTATTCCAGTGGTAGAAGTCTAAAGAGCAAATATTCTTAAAAGCAGGGCTCTGAAAAAGAGCAAGGAACTTGACCCCATGGGATTAGTTGTGTTGGGAAAAATACAGAGTCTATTTTTAAAGTAGCAGAGAAGCAAGCTGCTTCTTCAATAAACTGTGCCAGGAGAGCTTTGGAGTCCTCCTGCCACCCTGAAGGGACCGATAACAAACCTAGGAACAGCAAAATGCTTTTCAAATCTAAATTTAATGTGAGAAAACTCCTAGTGTTCACAAGGAGTGGGTCAGTAGTGTCTGGAGGGCTGGCAGTGTGAATAGAGTGAGGCTGTAGCAGGCTGAGCATCCCCAGGCACCAAATGAGACACATGCTGCGAGGAGCCGAAGGGGCAGTTCTGGGCCAAGGAAACAGCTTTTTGGAGGGGGGACTTTGACAAATACAGTTGACTGCTATGTGAAAACACATAGACTGGCTGTAGATGCTGGGGTGCAGCATCACTGTGAGCAGAAGACTATCATAATGGGGAAGAGCAGTTTGGACTTTATAGCTAGTAGTTGGCAGGTTTGCTAGAAAAATAAGATTATGTCTCGTTTTCTAATGAATTTGCAGAAAGCTGGAAAATAATCGCCAAGCCCGGTAAGATTAACAAGAGCCTTTGTTGCTACTGTAGGACAGCGTTTGATTGTATTTTAATACAGGAATTAACGCGAGGGAGATCTGTGCAGGACATAGCTAGAAGATGAAAGGAGAATCATAGAATCACAGAATCATAGAATGGTTAGAGGACCTTAAAGATCATCCAGTTCCAACCCCCCTGCCATAGGCAGGGACACCTCCCACTGGACCAGGTTGCTCAAAGCCCCATCCAGCCTGGCCTTGAACACTTCCAGGGATGGGGCACCCACAACTTCTCTGGACAACCTGTTCCAGTGCCTCACCACCCTCACAGGAAAGAATTTCTTCCTAATATCTAATCTAAATCTCCCCTCTTCCAATTTAAAACTGTCACCCCTTCTCCTATCACTCACTTCCTGACAAGAGTCCCTCTCCAGCTCTCCTGTAGCTCCCTTCAGATACTGGAAGGCTGCTCTAAGGTCTCCCCAGAACCTTCTCTTCTCCAGGCTGAACAGTCCCAGCTCCCTCAGCCTGTCTTCATAGGAGAGGTGCTCTATCTCTCTGATCATCTTTGTGACAGTTCTATGTCCTTTCTATGTTGAGGACTCCAGAGCTGGACACAGTACTCTGGGTGGGGTCTCACGAGTGCAGAGTAGAGGGGGAGAATCACCCTGCACTTTGCTTGGCTCTCAGTATAACTCCATGAAGTTTTGAACCCTCACAACTGTAGAGAAAATTCATGTAGAAAGCATGAAACCCAAAAGCTAAATACCTGAAAAAAAAGTAGTAGAACTTGAAAACAGTTATTTTAAAGTATCTATTGTATATCTAGGACAATCTCTTGGTGTTAGACGACCTGTCTCAGGAAGCTCGGTTGCTTTGGGTTATCTACTATTGCTTAGCCACTATTGGCACAGCTGATGAATGCAAATCATAGAATCACAGAATGGTTAGAGTTGGAAGGGACCTTAAAGATCATCAAGTTCCAACCCCCCTGCCATGGGCAGGGACACCTCTCCCTAGAGCAGGTTGCTCAAAGCCCCATCCAACCTGGCCTTAAACACTTCCAGGGATGGGGTATCAACAACTTCCCTGGGCAACCTGCTCCAGTGCCTCACTACCCTCACAGTAAATCAGTCTTTTCCTCTCTGGTTACTTTAGACACACCTTGCAGACACATTTATTTCTGAACAAATTCTGTATCTGTAATAGACAGGTAGGATATTAAATATTTGGGGAGGATTTACAGGAAAAAAAACACCTTCTTGTCTCTTCCTACAGAAAACTGAGCAAGAAGCTTTACTGAGATAACAAAACCACAGCAGTGGTAACATACACGCCAGAGCTGGCTGTTTAATCACTGATCCGCTATTGTTTGTTTGTGTAGGCTGCTAACTCTGTGCTCTTCACACCTTGCTGACATATTCTGCACATTCTGTCCAAAACCCTCACGCTGAGGCTAGTAGCCCCTACGCTTGGGCTTGTCGCCATGGCACCGCAGCTCTCCACCATCCACCCAGCTCTTCATGCAGAGGAGTGGACACGTCCCTCTGTGCCTGTCCAGCTACTTCTGTTCTTAAATAATCTCCTGCCAGTCACGCTGATTATCCCTGCTGTTGTCTGTTACCCTGTCACACGTTCTGCTTTGACGCTGGACCCCGGCAGGTGGTTTGACGTTTCCCTGCTGTGGATGGCTGCTCTCCCAGCAAGCTGCTTCACAGCTCCTTTGTACACCTGGATTAGCCATGTTTTGGGCAGGACATGGAGGAAGGAGATATTCTCTGCAATGAGGGGCAGGGAGTTATTTTATTTGAGGTACTGGTCGTTTATGGGTCAGATTTTTTGGACAAAGGTGGTTAAGTGTGAGCAAATGGGAGTGTGTAGTTGGGGATGCAAATAATTTGTGTGGAGAGGCACATGCATATATGAATACAGGGGAAAAAAAGACTGTCAAGGCTCTAGTAGATGGGAGGACAAACAGTTATCTCCATTTCGCTTCACAGCATCATCACAGCAGAGACAGACTCCTCCCATCTGCTGGGCTTAGCAGCATCACTCAGCGAGGCCGTGGGAGGTGGCTCCATCACCCCAAGGTGCTCCCTTCCCAGAGAGCAGGCACATGCTCACAATCCTGCTGGTGCTGACCCAAGGACAGCAGCTCCTCATGTTTTGGTTTGTGTTGGTGCTTCTTGCACCCAGCTTAAAAATGAAGGGACTCGACTACTAAACAGAAGGACTCCTTGCCTTTATTGAAAAGAATTCAGCATCCACAGGCTTTGAGCAATAGAAAATATCCCTGGAGTGGGAAACTCCTCCCAGCAGTAGTTACTGGCTGGTCAGGATATCCCAGCGATGAGCCCTATAATGCACCGTGGATCCCGACTCTTCTGCTTCGGGTCTGCCCGTTGGAGCAGCCGCTGCATCCACAGCTCCCCACCAGAGGACAAAGTGGGACTGGTGGTGAGTTCTGTCTTTGTGCCCTCAATTTTCCTTTCCTTTCTGAGAGCTTAGGTGGGAGTCCCAGTCTTCTCAGAAGAGCTTCCTCTTGCGGTTCTCTTCCATAAAGACAATAGAGGTTTTCTTCATGCCAGCTACAAACCAGCTCTCCCGGGAATTTCCCTCCACTCCTTGCAGAAGTTCCTCTCCTCCACTGTCTAAATGGCAAGTTTGTTCCTGAGAGGAAGGGAATGCTGTCACAGCATCCTCCAGAGACGTGCATCACAAAATCCCATTTCTGTGGGGTGCCCTGTTACGAGCTTTGATTGTAGTCCCCAGCACCAATACTCCAATAGGTGATTACAGAAGACTTGTAATTAAATTTTAGCAGCAACTCTCTAGTAGATACCCAAAGCTCTTGTATATGATTAGTGGTAAGCTGCACAACTTTAACTATTAGGCAAATAATACTGTTTTTATAAAGATTTTATTCATAAAAAGCTAAAGAAATACGAACAAAATCTACTGAATCCATAGGAAAACAAGAAATTTGCCATCTTTTTTCACGTGTCCTTCATGCTTTTCAATGTGTCTTGTATAAGCATGTTTGTGCATGGCATGGACTAAGATAATTTTTTTTTTTCCAGCTGCCATGGGTTAGTAGTGCTCTGAGTCCAAACATGTAAAATAATCCTCTGTGGATTATTTTTTCCTTTAGATCTGTCACATCTCTGGGATTATAGCTGCAGAAGTCCAATAATATCACAGAATTTGGTTGTCATTAGATTGCTTACTCTGGGAGCATTCCAGTCTGTTTAGCTTTATTTAACCTTATTTCCTTTTATTTAGGAGACAATCATTGGATTCTCAGCATTTTCACTGGCAGTTCTTGGACCAGCTGGATGGTTCCTGTGCCACCTTCCAAGCTACAGAAAGAAATAGGAAACATCCCTTCAAAATAAAGATCTGAAGGCTGCGATAAACTGAAGTACTCCTAAATTGGACTGTCTTGAAAGGGAGAACACAGCAGCTTGAGGGACAGTTTAAAACACAATGATTCAAAAGTAATTTCAGGTTTTGCATATGTCACATTGTTTCTCTAAGAAAAAAATCTGAAAATCCAGATAGAGAATATGGGTAACTAAAGTCCCAGTTCACCCACTGCCATCAATCAGTCCTGTGGGACAGGTCCCAGGTCAGCAAATGTCTGCACATCTTGTAGAACTGGACCCAGATGTAAAATGATGTAGCGATCCAAAATAGTGGCAGGTCTGCTCTTCCATCATCTACTATGGTTCGAACAGTCTGCATCGACTATCTGTCACCAGGCACCATCTAAACTTTAAACTAAATAAATGAGAGAAAATACAGAAAAAAAAAAATCTAGTACTTTCATTTATAACCCATCTCAGACAAAAACTCTGAGAGTTTAAGATGGTTTTCTGGAAAGTTTAGCTTTAATCTTTACATGTGTTCCTTTGGTGTGTTCCTCCACCAGAATAAATGTTTTTCTGCAGGTCATGATTGTCAGATACTTCAATTTCTTTTCAATTTTTGGATTAAAATCTGTGACATTTGAGAGATTTTTCCCATGGTTGCTATTTATAATGATAAATACTTTGAAGTATAGATTATATTTTAAGTAAGTACAATATATACTACTTGTTCTGTTACATTTGTTATAAAGGAATGTCTTCTAATGATTTCATGTCTCTCTTGCAAAAAAATACAGAATATTAACCTTTTGTTATGCTTAAGTATTAGTAGAATATGCTTTATAATTCCATTATGTCATTTGTAATGTGTACTACCGAAACAGATTCTGAAAGCAGGACTGTGAATGTGTAGAAGTGTGCATTCTTGCTGTACCTCTAAAATACGATTTTAAAATAAATTGAGTTTCCTTCAGTCTTTTAACTACAACTGAAATTTTCAGACTGAGAATGGAGGCATTCTGACTGTTTAAAGTAAGTGGTAGTGGGTTTTTTTTTGGTTTTGGTTTTGTTTCCCTCCCCTACCCCCAAGAAAACTATAGCTTTGTCACTGAATTGAACAACCTGATCTGAAAGCCTGGTTATATATGTGGAAAGTTTCCCACAGTTTTGGGTAGTATCCTGGTTTCCAGTAGGGATGGGGTTGATTCTCCCCTGTCTCTATCCGGCACANGGCACCTACATTCCTGATATCCAGAGAAAAACCCATGACAGTAACTGGAATATAGTGTGGCAAGTACTCTGTGAAACTCGGTTCCTGCACACCCTGAGTGCATTCACTGAAATCAGTAAGGCTATTTTGCGGAATCTTTTGTAAAAATTGGTTTTGAACATTTTAGTGTGCTTGCTTGTCCTGCATCTGCTTTTGCCACCCCTCTTGCATCTAGTAATAATGAAATAAATCAGTAAGATATGACGTATCAGTCGTTGTGCTTGTCCTTTTAAATTGTTGCAATGAATAATATTGTCTGGTTATAATGTGTACTTGGAGTATGTGGGTGAGGCACTGAGAACTGCACTAGATGAAATGGGTAAAAAGTCATGTGGTGTTTAATATCTGACAATATATATATATATATATTTTTAGGACCTACTTACCTAAAGAACTATTTACAATGTAAGGGGGCTTTTGTTTGTTTGATTTTGTGGGGTTTTTTTTTTTTAATTATTTGTTTTGTTTTTTTTTCAGATTTCCAGTCGACTTCAAGTATTTCTTCCTAAAAGTAATATGGATTAAATTTTACAGGTATTTTAAAATACTGGTGTTTTCCTGTAGCTCCCTTTACTGGTGGATTGCTTTGGGGAACGTAGTGTACAAAAAACCCGAGACGAAAAGGAGGGAAGCCAGGTCACTGCGAGCACGTTTACTGCTGTCAGTGCGGTATGAGTGAGCTAATAAACTTTACCAAGACAAGAATTTCTATTTTATGACCTAAACAAGCCAGATTCAGCCAGGGCTGGGCTGATAAACGTAACCAGCAGTGCCTGGAGCTCCAGCTCCACCAGTTGGGTTTTCCTCAGGGTTCCTTTCCTCAGGCTTTGTGTGATCTTTCACCACAAAAAAGGCATTGAGGGGCTGGAGCGGGTCCAGAGAAGGGCAACAAAGCTGGTGAAGGGTCTGGAGCACAAGTTTTGTAAGGAGAGGCTGAGGGAGCTGTGGCTGTTCAGGCTGGAGGATGCCGAGAGGAGACCTTATCACTCTCTACACCTACCTCAAAGGAAGGTGTAGAGGGGTGGGGGTCTGTCTCTTCTCCCAAGTCACAGGTGACAGGACAAGAGGAAATGACCTCAAGTTGTGCCAAGGGAGGTTCAGATTGGATATTAGGACAATATTTTACACAGAAAGGGTTATTAAGCATTGGAATGGGCTGCCCAGGGAAGTGGTTGAGGCACTGTCCCTGGAGGTGTTCAGAAGATGGATTCACACAGTACTTAGTGACATGGTTTAGTGATGCTTTTTTTATCAGAGTTAGGTTGGCGGTTGGACTAGATGTTCTTAAAGGTCCATTTCAACCTAGACAATTCTATGATTCTATGCTTCCTGCAGCTCTGAGAGCCATTTGATCAAAAAGTTGATGAGTTTTGCACTTCGACAGCAATGACTCAATGAGTACCACAGTGCCAGGGCTCCCTGAGCAGTGCTGAGCTTCATGTGGTCACCAGCAGAGCCCTGCAAAGAAAGGCAAGAGCCACCCTCCTGTAATTCTACAGATGGGGAGGACCAAACATAAAGTATCTGCCCAAGATGAGGCAGCAGGTGAGGAGGAGGAGATGGAAACAGACTGTTGGAGTAAGGTTCCCTACTGTGTTTCTCATTGTACAGCTACATCAATGGTTTGCATTTCTTGCAGATGTGCCAAAGCTGGCTTTAAGCTGGCTACTGGTAGTACCACAGGTAACGTATATGCCTAAAGGAAGTGGCTTAAGCTTGTCCTTCCATGGGAATGTAAGTAACAGCCATTCCAGCTAAGACAAAAGGTCTTATATTGAATTAAACTTTGAAATATTCACATGGTTTGTGATTATACCTTGAGAAGGAATGGCCTCTTCTGCCACATTGTACATTAATGTCCCAAGGAAAGTTTCCTCTTCACCATCTGCATCCAGTCCCTCAGGGACAAAGCACAAGGAGACCAGCTCCTTGTCCCCCCCAAAAGGGAACATATGCACTGGATCAGCCCTGTTATCTACCCACCCTCTCCTGGGACTCTAGCAGTAGTCTCCACCTTGAGTTTTGGTCAAGAACCCTGAGGTGCCTGAGCAGAACAAATCTTCAGAAGTGTGAGACCTCTAGAGCCCTTGAAGTGTCCCCGCTGGTGCAGTGCTTGGAGAGAGCAGGACTCAACCTCAGAGGATGCACAAAAGTAAGCAAAACTTTCCCCAGGAAAGTGCACTTCTGCCAGAAGTGCCCAGCAGATAATTACAAAGACAGTGATGTCTCTGGGGCCACTGATGATGGTCCCAGATGGAGAGTCTTCTCTGGAGATGTGCTGCGCAGTGATGGCAGTCAGGTGGACTCATGCTGACAACCTGGTGTGCCGCAGCACATATTTATGCTAAAATACTTGTTATAGCTCTGAATAAGTAGAAGGAGAAGTGGCCATGGTGCCTTTCAGCCACTGTATCACCTCTTCTCAAGAATGGGTGCCCTGGATGAGCTCACACTAAGTTTAAGAGACCCAGCAGTTTCTTGTCTTGAGTTTGTTTTCTTCCATGTCTTAGCCTTTGGGCCGTGGTGCTGTGATAGGTTTAAGAAGGCAGTGTTTTTTGACACTTGTTATTTAATTCCTAAAGAATTACTAACACAACGATGGGCTTTTACTTAGCCATGTAGGTTGTTGGCATAGTCAATTCTGCACAAGTCTGAGATTAAAGGCAAAGAAAAAAACCAAAGGCTTTCTGGGGAGATCTAATTTAGCCAGGGTGATGCTAATTTTCACAAACACAACACAGTAGCTGTCAAAAATGCTGTGCTTCTTAGATCTGGTAAAGCCAGTCTCTGGTTTTATAATGGTCTTAGTACATGCTCATCAGGTTTGTGCGAGTTCTCTACGCAGGTCACCATTTATTTCTCAAAACACTGCTATGGCAACAAATTAAGTATTTCGTTCACTTAGAAGCTAATGAGATTACTGTAGAAGAGAAATTGAGGGCATTTATTGGAGATTTTTTTTACAGTGACAGATACTGACAAATGTAATAATGAAGCTAACATCCACAGTTAATTGAAGTAATTGTCAGAATAAGAGGAAAATTACAAATTTGTAAATACAATAAAATAACCACTGTATGATTCCCCACCACCCACCCCACCACCCCACCACA
>VXBW01004784.1:173117-184231 GCA_013400375.1 Thinocorus orbignyianus
GCAAATATTAACATCACAAGCTGGCTACCTTGTTGGGACCACAGCACCCACAATGAGACCCAGAGCTCTTTACTGCTCAGCCTCTCACTTTAAATCAACCCAAGCCAGTGATGACTGAAATGCGTTTGTCACATGCCAGATGGCATAACTGGTTAGTGTCTTCAGCCAAGCTTCTGATCACATCATGATCACTTCTGCCATGACTGCCAATGTCTATTATTCTGTTCTATTCTATTCTATTCTATTCTATTCTATTCTATTCTATTCTATTCTATTCTATTCTATTCTATTCTATTCTCTATCTTATCCTATTTCTATCCTACTACACACCTTCCTTCTCAGAATAGCTACATTTCTGTCTTACCAAGGCAGGAGATCTGGTTGATTTTTTTTTTCCTATACATACTGCTGTGTGATATTAACACCAAAGGCAAGAGAGGAAGTTTTCCCTTTGATTTTTATGTCTCCACACAGAGGTTAAGAATGGATATCTCCTCCTCAGAAGAAATCATTTTCCTCCACAAGGGTATGCAAGCTGTCAGTAATATTGTGTTACTTCTGTGCACAGAAATGACTTTCTGTGAGCAAGAAGAGGTGCCTCCTGTTCACTGTCTCTTGGTTTATACTGGTTAATCCAGCTGCCTGAACCCTCAGGAACAGCTCCAGAAATCATCTTGGGTCACCATCCCTGGAGATGTTCAAGGCCAGGCTGGATGGGGCTTTGAGCAACCTGGTCTAGAGGGAGGTGTCCCTGCCCATGGCAGGGGGGTTGGAACTTGATGATCTTCAAGGTTCCTTCCAACTCTAACCATTATATGATTATATGCTATAGCATATCTGAGTTGAGCCTAACGGTTCAGTTTAATCTCAGATAGATTCTTTTCATCAAGGGATTATCTATCTCACCATCATTTACGAAGATTAATGCTTATAGAGAGCAAAGATTTATGAACAAATTAAATTAAATGGTGTCTAACTGTTGCTGTCAAATGCACTGGTTTCAGCCTGGGGAGACTCCATCTGCTGTTTGAATCTGACACGCAGGAGGTCAGTCCCTACATAGATGCTGTTCAGGTGCTCCAGCCCCATACGGAGCACCTCACATCAGGGTTAGGTTAATCTGGGGTAGTGGTAGATACCCAGAGAGCACCATGTGGGTTGAAAAGTCCTGAGTGTCAGAGAAGCTTACCCTCTCCTGTTGCTGCTCTAGCTGACTCATTATGTTTGGCTCTTCTTACTGGGATTAGTGCTGGCTCATTAGTCGGACTTTATTCTCCCTTGCCTCCTTTATTTCATGGCAGAGCTTTCAATTCAGATAGGCCTGTAGTGATTAAAGCAAGAGTTTGAGACATTCCAAGTATTTCCCCACCTCTGCTGTGGGGTTTAGTATTCCTATCACAATCCAATTAATGATAAACTGCTGTCAGAAACTGTGAGCGTGTTTCAAAAAATCGAGACATTGGCTTAAAATAAATTGGATTGAAAGTTGGCTGTCTTCATTTGTTTTGTGTTTTTTAGTAATACTTACAAAGCATTTACAAAGTATTTGCCTCTCATGTAGGCATTGAAATCCTAATTTGTTTCAAATATTGTTTATATTGTATTTGAGTCTTTGAATGCGTCAGGCAAGAATTAACTTGTATTTAAAATTCATATACAGATTCATGTAAGCACTTGACTTGGAAGCTGAGCCTTTAAGGGAAACACCATGAGAATGTATCAAGAGATGGTAACAGTGAACATCTCTGTACACAAATGCATACCTGAAAACAGATACGTAGACTGATTTATTTTATATATACACATACACGCATTTTAATTTGTGAACAATTTAAGAAATTTTCTGTACATGATTGAAGGTAGGAGAGCTTAGGATTTTGTATTCAGAAAGGATTACCTTTCTAAAAGTAGATTTGTTAATGCTTGGAGATTAAAAACAAATGAACAATATTACATTTTGTGTCTCTGTTTAGAGTTGAATACTTGAAAATGTAATTCAAAGTGACAACAGTCAAATAGTGAGTTCAGCTCTCGACATCTTTTCATTAATTTATTCTTGAATTTTGTTGTAATTGCAATTCACACTGTTATGGCAGAAAAAGTTTAGATAAAAATCAGTACAAAGCACTCAGTATCCTTCCCATTCATTCCAGACCTCATCTACCTTATCCTGCAAAACCCACAGTGGAAAGAAATATGACAATTAAGTCTCTGCAGTCAGTGAAACAAATAATGTGATTTATAACTATTTCCTGTAAGAGGAAATATATATTGTAGCTCTCTTGAAGCTTAATCTTGAATCTTCTTCATCTCAATATCCAATCATCCATCTGACAGATTTTCAATGATCATCTCCTTCAAGTGCCAGAGTGGTTCCTCCTGACATGAAGGAACTCAAGCACAGATCACAGAAGGCTTGCAACGATGAACGAAGTGTTCCTGACAAAAGTCATATATAAAAAGGAAGTGTACAAGAAGGGAAAGCAGGAGCAGGTGACCTATGAAGAACACAGAAACACCAGCTGACTGTGCTGGGATGGGGTTAGGAAAAGCAAGGCCCACCAGGAATTGAATCTGGGGAGGGAACATGAGGAACAATGAGAAGGGCTTCTACAGGGACATCAGCAGCAGAAGGAAAGTCAGGGAAAATGTGGATCCATTGATGGATGGGGCAGGGGACCTGCTGATGAAGGACATGACAAAGGCCAAAGTACTCAATCTTCTTTGGTCTTTTCCAAGAAGACCAGCCTTCAGGAATTGCAGTCCCCTGAGGCCAGTGGGAAATTCTGGAACAAAGAAGACTTTCCTGCCAGTAAAGGACAATCAAAGTTTATCTCAAAAAGAAAAATCTCTGGGACTGTCTTGTCCTTCCCTGAGGAGAAGGAGTAAGATGGAGCCAGACATTTCTCAGTGGTGCGCAGTGACAAGACCAGAGGCAATAGGCACACACTGAAATACAGCAAATTTCACTTAAACAGAAGAAAACACTTCTCTACTGTGAGGATGGTTAAACCTCGGAACAGGTTGCTCAAAAAGATTGTGGGGTCTCTATCTTTGCAGATACTCAGAACTTGACTGGACATGGCCCCAGGCAATCTGTTCTAGTTAACCTTGCTTTGAGTAGGGACATTAGAGCACACCACTTCCAGAGGTTCCTTCCAACCTCAGTGATTCTATGATTCTGTGAAATTTCCACTTGTTTGTGGAAATGGTTCTTTTTTTATTTTTATCAGTAGGTATGCAAGTTTTCCATTCCCCATTCATTTATTGTTAAAAATATAAACTTGCATTAATGACTTGTGGACTTTCAGATGCCTACAGCTTTTATGTGTTCTCTTAACTGAGTGCATGCAGAGGTAAAAGCATAAGGACATAAAACATAGCTGCTTAAAAATGTTTCCAGTGGGGCAATGTATCCAATTTAGTAGGCAAATTCATGAGGATCTTGCTGAGAAATCGTGACTTCTATTCAGCACATGGCCGTGAGAAATTAATTCCCAAAGTGCCATGTTCCTGTATTTCCTCCTTTATGACATTTGTTCACAATTTAAAGCACGAGTCTCTATACTTTTATTAACAAACTAGGTGAATTTACCAAATTGCTTGACCAAATAAAAGATCATTTCTATCAGGATTTACTTGAGGCTTAGGCATTGTTTAGGCATGCAGAAGCAATATACTGCTTTCCATATACCTAAATTACATGCTGAAACATACAGGGCCTTATTCAGTAAATGCAGGCATAGCTGCAATTTTCAAACACTTAAACCAAAGAAGAAATTTTACATGAGAAATGGAATTCATATTTTCTCAGTGTCTTCCTGCTTTATAAACCTGAATGTTCTTAATAGCCTCACCTCTGCAGTATGTGAACACTTGGTGTATTTTAAAGGATACCTGTGGGAGCTCAGTTCCTCTCGGTGCACAGTTCCCTATTGTTCTGTAATGAGCAGTAAAGCTGTTCAGATTGATTTGTTGCATCAACAGACAGAAATTCAAGATGAAGATGAGACTTGCCTTCAACAACTTATTTGAGTGAGGTCTGAAAGACATTTCTCTATATTTTCACCACTTATATTTGATATTGTGAGACCTAGCTGTGGAGGAAGTGAGGCTTGTAGCACAATGTGACCTCCTTGGGCACTTCGTTAAATAAATAGAAAAACTTTCACTAACTTCAGTAGGATTGGGTATCACATGTCAGATTCTAATCAAAGAGTCAATTTAAATGTTTACTCTTAAATGTTTAAGTGTAAAAGAGTAAACTTAAATGTTAAGGTAGCAACCTAAGGGATGGTGCAGTGAGCCCAACAGGAAGGAGCAAAGCACAAATGGGAACAGGCCAGTGCTCTTTGCTTTTGTGAAATATTGCTCAAGGGAACAGAAGAGGTGACTCCTCTCCCAGTTAACTCATGCCTTTCAGTTGCTGATCAGTCCCCCTATAGTCATGTTCATCCCAGCCAGTGGTAATGGTTTAATTTGGTTCTGCTCTCTGTCTGGGGCCTAAAAGCAGCAGAACGTGTGGAGAGACCTATGGCCTCATGGAAATGCGTTAACAGCTCTATTTTAATAGAATCATGGAATTTTCAGAGTTGGAAGGAACCTCTAGAGATCATCTAGTCCAACTCCTCTGCTAAAGCAGATTTTCCTAGAGCACATTACTCAGGACCGCATCCAGACAGGTCCTGAAGGTCTCTAGAGAAAGGGACTCCACACTCTCCCTAGGCAGCCTCTTCCAGTGCTCTGTCACCCTCAACATCAAGAAGTTTCTCCTCATATTTGAATGGAACTTCCTGTGTTCCAGCTTGTGTCCATTGTCCCTTGTCCTGTCACTGGGAATCGCTGAAAAGAGTCTGACTCCATCCTCCTTCAACCCATCCTTCAGATACTTGTGAGCATGAAGAAGGTCTTCCCTCAGCCTTCTCTTCTCCAGGCTAAAGAGTCCCAGCTCTCTCAGCCTTTCCTCATAAGGGAGGTGCTCCAATCCTTTCATCATCTTTGCTGCTGTACGCTGGATTCTCTCCAGTAGTTCCCTGTCTCCCTTGAACTGGAGAGCCCAGAACTGGATGCAGTATTCCAGTTGTGGCCTCACCAGTGTGGAGCAGAGAGGGAGGATGACCTCCCTTGGCCTACTGGCCACACTTCCCTATGCAGCCCAGGGTGCATAGGGAAACAAACTCTCCCCAGCCTTCCTGCAGGACCCCTTCAGGTACTGAAACACTGCTATAAGGTCTACCCGGAGCCTCCAGGCTGAACAACCCCAGCTCCGTCAGCCTGTCTTCGTAGCAGAGGTGCTCCAGCCCCCTGATCATCTTGGTGGCCCTCCTCTGGACCCGCTCCATCAGGTCCATGTCCTTCCTATACTGAGGGCTCCAGCCCTGCACACAGGACTCCAGGTGGAGTCTCACCAGAGCAAAGTGGCAGAATCCCCTCTCTGGATCTGCTGGCAACACATCTCTTGATGCAGCCCAGGGTGTGATCGGCCTTTTGGGCTGCAAGTGCGCGCTGCCTGCTCATGGCGAGGACCCCCAAGTCTCTTTCCTCAGGGCTGCTTTCTAACACCTCATCCCCTGGTCTGCATTGAGAGCCAGGACTGTTCCGCCCCAGGTGCAGAACCCTGCACTTGCTCTTGTTGAACCTCATGATGGTCATCAAGAACCTCACCATCCCCTTCCCCAGCGGCATCCCCTGCGGGGCCGCCTCCCCAGACGCGCTTTCCCTTTAAGAGCCGGTTCCCTCCCTTCGCCACCCGCCGCCGCCCGGCCCCGCAGCCCTGCGGCAGCGGCACCGCTGCTGAGCCGAACCGCCCGCCGCTGCCGGGTGCTTGAGGGGCAGCGCGGCAGCATGTCCACCAAGGCGGAGCAGTGTGAGTGGCGGCTGGGGGGAGCGGGGTGGGCTGGGGGCACCTTCCCCACCACGGCCCTGCCTTGCTGTCGGTGGCCCCGGCACCGGGGTAGCGCCGCCCGGCCTCCTTCCGCGGTATGCGCCGGCTGCCGAGCAGCTGGTGGAAGGGGATGGGGATGGCGGCGGGGTATGTCGTGTATGTGTGTGCTGCCTTCCTTCTGGCTCTTTCTGTCTCAGGCGCCGCCGAGCGCCTGGTGGCGGCGGCCGTCGGAGCCCGGCGGGGAGCCCGGCGGCTGGGGTGGCCCCAGCGGGAGTAGGGGCGGCGGGTCGGGGCAGAGGCAGCGCCGGGGACGTGGGGGGGAAGAAACGAGGGAGGGGAGTGAAGATTGAGAGCGCCGGGTTGGCTGAGAAGGGGCCAGCCTGCCTCGCCTGTGCCCTGTCTCAAGGGATGAACCCACCTGAGCGAGACCAGAGGTGACCCCCGCGTTGCCATCTTGAAGGTGTTCTTGCTGAGACAGAGGGAGAAGGGAGGTGTGCTGTCGGCCTTGCTTGTGCTGTTTGCCTTTTGGGTGAATGTGGACCTGGCGTTGCCATCTCGCCTTGTCTGCCCACTCACCTGCCAGCCCCGGCCCGCAGAGCCTCCCAGCAGGACCCCTGGATGGGGACATCCATCCCCCTGGCCAGGGGCCTAGCAGGCATCCCGGCAGCCATGGACCTTTCAACCACCTTGTTGGTGAGATCTGATCAGGGTGAAATCAGATGACATCATGGTGGTTGGACATCAGCAGCTGGGCCAGGCCGGCGTTCCCCACTGTTGGTACTGCTGGTAACAACTGGTGCATTTGCGAGAACCCTGGTGGGAGGCTTAAAGAAAACCACCAGGGTAGCTGAGCTTGTCTCCCTCACCAGAGCTATTTTCTCTCCTGATACAGTGTCGTGGTTGTGAGCCAGGCAGTCTGTGACCAGTAGGTTGGACTGATGTTTGTCACGATGACATGATGTGATCTGACACTTCAGGTGCTGAGACCTGCTATGCTCTTCCTCCAGGTCACTGGGAAGGATCCTTGTATCTATGTGTGTCTGTGCTGAACTGATCTAAGGAAAAGAATACTTGGTTTTGTTTTATTTTTTTTCCCTTTAGGTTTTACTGCTTATTTACAGTGATGGATGATGTTGCTGTTAAAATATTATATGGTTGCTAATTTATTGCTGTGGAGATCTCTTCTGGTCTCATAAATAGAGACACAGTGTTCTGACCGTGCAATAGCCCTTAAGTGTGCAGTGTTCAGATCTGTACTGCTCTGTTCTTTCTGCCTTTCCCCAACCCCTGCCTAGGTTCTGTAGTTGTTTCTTCTTTCTTGTGATACTTACATTAATTATGCTTTTTTTCACACTGGTATGTAGAATTTCTGCTGCCTTTTGTCCCAACCCTGCCTTTGGTGTTTTCTTCCTTTTCTGTTCTGCCTTCTGTGTTCCTCCATTCCTAATACTTCTGATCTGCTCTGTTTGAGCTTCTCTTTCATATTTTCTCCTTAGCTGTTTTTCTTTTCATCCCCTTGTACTGTTCAAGACAGTGCATCTTGGTCTGCCATGTCCCTGTTGCTCTCTATTTTAAGATTTACTTGGGGTCCAGGTTTCAGATCTTGCTGCCTCCTGAAGTGCTCTTTCATGATGCTCCATGTAGAGTATTCAGTTGATGAACATATCCTGTGCTTTTTAACCTACTGAATGTATTTTGTTTACAAAGAGTGCTTCCCTCACTAGTTCTTTCGGCATTACCAAATGGCTTTTATCTCTACATAACTTCAAGATTCCCTCACCTGCAGTTTTTGACAAATGGTGGTGGACTTGAACAAGGATTATATTGGTGTGCGTACATCACTGTCATGCAAACCTTCAAACCCCAGCTGTTGCTGCTGTTGCTTCTGCCCTCGTTGACTGACAGGGGAGAGCCAGAATGTCTCGGGAAGGAATCGCAAGTCACAATGAATCGCAATTTACCAAGAACAGCAGCAGAACAGTATGAGTGAGGAAAGACTGATCACAACAGAGGAGCAAAAAGACGCTGGTCTAAACCTGAATCTGTGGCCAGCCCACAGCTCTTTGCAGGTTGAACGAACAACAGGTAAAATGGTGGCAATTTGAGAAACCATCTGGAGAAGCCTCCTTTTTTTTGGTGACATGCATCTTGAATCTCGTACCATAGGTATTGACAGTGACTTTCATCATTTGACTCATCACAGTATGCCTGAGATGTTCTGTTATATTCAAATGCAATCAGTTCTTTTTCCGCCTTAAATAGCAGTGACTGGTCTTTAATGTCCTGGCAATGCCCAATACCCACTCAGTTCTTCTCCAGGACATTGAAGCCATCAAGACCATCTTTAAAGACTTCTAATGATTTCATACTTGAATCAGTCATTGCTTACAAGGGCGCTAGGGAGTTTAATTAGGCCTGTGGAGGATGGAGAGAGGTGCCCAGCAAAACAACTTTAAAAAAAAAAATAAATTTGTTTTATATGATGACACCATGACAATGGCTAAGTACTTCCACAGAGTGACATCACTTTTTGAAGTGTATCCCTGGATGTTCAGAAGGTCAGGAAATTGGGTCATTCACATGCTGCTGTATCTTGAAAGATGGCAGAGTTTTGCTCTGGGGCTTTCCCTCAGAAGGTTCTTTGTGTTCTGGAAGACTCTTCTGAAATTGTCAGTGTCTTAGCAAACAGATCTGAGAGGTGAGGTTAAAACCTGTAATCTAAAGCCAAGGCCAGTATTTAGGCTCTACTTATAAATTTTCTGTTTTGGTATTTTGCCAGATACAATTGCATGACAATACTGATTAATAGAAATAAATGTGTATCCTTCTTTATATACAAAAAGTGGTTCTAGTTATGCCATATCCCTTATTGAAAGTAAGTAGCTGTACAGGGGCAGACAGTTCTATGAGGGCATCTAGACCTGAATTCAAACATCATCCTTGGCATTTTGTTAATCCAGTTCACTTACAGATATCTGTCAGGGAGCCATGGCAGCCACAGTAAACTGTGCATCTTGCTGTGAATTGTTCTTTGTTGGCCACTGTGAAATGAGGTCTGTTTTCTTTGCAAACATGCCTGGCTTCATATTATTATTATTATTATTATTATTATTATTTGCCCTGGTAAGAGAAAGTAGTGCCACAAAATTACATTTATGATGTAATTTTCTTTCTTAGTTTTTATAGTGTCTTCACGGCAATGGGAAAAAGAAGTGTCTAGCTTTCAAATAGCGTAGTAAATTGATCTGCAAATCTGGGACTAGAACTCAGTGGGCAGAAAGAGTGAGGTGTGGGACAAGGAGGAGAAATCAGGTCTAGGATTGTTAAAATAAACTTCTGTAACCTGGAGTGAAACACATAATAGCCAAGTGTTGCTACCCCAGTGGTTTTGGGTGTGTGTAGGAAGCTGGTTATGGCAGATGTCACCCAGCCAAGGAGAACCTGCAGAGCACAGCTCGTGCCGCAAGCCTGTGTGATGGCCTGAAAGGCTCTGATCTTGCTCCCAGCTATTCTGTGGCAATGTAAGTCCTTGCAACAAAAATTCTCATTTCAGTTGTTTTGGTGGGGAGACAGCAGAAATAATGACCGATTTTAATTATCCATTAATGTCACCTTAAAATAAATTTGTGAAGTAAAACACTTAAAAGTGAGGAAATAAAGTTGCTTATATATCCTTCGTTTATTACTTGCCTTTTAACCTGCTGTTTTCCCATAGACCCCTGTCCTGTTCAGCCACACAATGGGCTTTCTCCCTTTGATGAAAAACAGTGATATCATGAGGGAGGCTTTTGTCTGTAGAAGCTTCACTTGCTGCAGAAATTGGGAGGGTCTGGTCAGTACAGCATGAAACAGGGGAAAGGATGGTCATGATGATGGCAGTTGAGCACTGAAAGCCTGGGTTTCATCATGCAATTCACAGAAACAGTGTTCTTAACTTGGTGGTTATTTGAGTGGCCCTCATTTTATGGGTAACTGACTTGAAATTGTCAAACCTCATTTGTTGTGTGACTGAGCACTCACAGGTGTTTTTGTTTACTGGATGTAAAGTCCAGTACCTACAGCTGCCAGTTCTGGCAAAATGGCTCTCGGTATCTTCAGCTGAGCCTCCAACAGCAGTTGCAGACACTGCTCTTAGTGTTTGTCCTTCATTTCTATCCCATATTGCAGAAAAATTATACAATGCCACCCCTTCTTGTTCAACTTGTCAATGATACAGAAAAACGATCAGAATGTCCATGAAATGTTCATACACAGCAGCAGTGAGAGGTATAGGGATGTCTCTCAGGAAGTTAGTGCCTTTCTGTTCAGCGGAGGACTTAATGCTATTCATTCCTTAATAAATGCTGTTTGATAATGAGAATAAAACAAAGTATTGACTAATTGCTCATTTAGGAAGCATGATTTATCTTCCACACTGAAGGAGCCCTGAGGGGAACAAGGTCTATTTTGGTGTAGTGAAAGACTGCCATAATCCATATGCTCAAGCGCTGAAGTTGTTCAGAAGCATCTCCCCTTTTAAATGCCTGTCTCACTGTTTCGGTGCACTTTAAACACACTTAAGAGTTCCTGGCCAGCCCTGCTTTCATTGAGGCTGTGTGAGCGCAGTTCAGGGTTGTGCCATGAGCCACTGCTGAGCAGTCTCCCAGGAAGCAGAGCAGAGATGATGCAGCCCCTCTGCTGCAGCCAGCACACTGTCTCTCCTTCTCAGCAGAGCTGATGAGCCTGAGCAGAGCAAAAAAGAGTTGAGAGCATACTAAGGTGTCTCTGCATGAGACTGTTGTGTGCCATGCAGGTAGTGCAAGGCATTGTAGCTATGGTCAGCAATCACTGTTTCTCACTTTTCCAATACCCAACAAGGATTTCTATTAAAAACTAAACCCGCTGTTATTTCTGAAACAACAAAAAAATGGTTTCAGTGAAAGTATAGAGCTCCTTCTGCTCTCTGAAATGCACTCACCTGCTTGATCAGGCTTCCTAAGGTACTTAAATAAACAGTACAGATCTTTTTGTATCTTTAATTCATTGCGTGAAGTAAATGCATGGCCTAAAGTAAATCACATAAGCTCTCTGTCTTAGCTTATATCTATCCTTTGGCTGTGGAAATACTGATACGTCTCACATGAACCTCCTGTGATCCAGTGACTCATTCATTATAAACGAATCTTGAGATCATTGGAGACATGGAAGAAGTTGTTTTTTGTTGTTCTGTTTTATTGCCTTTTTTTTTTTT